>PVJH01004407.1:0-125951 GCA_004026705.1 Nesogale talazaci
ACTCATTCCAAGGACTCAAGCCAAAGCCAGAAACCTCAGTGGGGTAGTTCTCCTTTTGATACACCAAATCACTATGAGTTGAAATGGATTCAATGGCCCTAACAACAAGGGAGGCCCTGTAGGGATTTGAGATTCATTTAACCTTCCCTTTCCTCATGAGAGGAAGCCTTGGGGGCAGGGTGTGCTGTGTCAGCAGGGACGAAGCACCAGGGGTTCTGTGGGAGAAAGATGAGCGGTCTGTCCCCACACAGATTCACCCTAAAGGATTGCACTGCACCCTGGAGTTTGCTTTGCTTTGTTTTCCATTGTTTTTTCTGAATCACTTGAAATTTCTGACTATCATCCTGCATAAAACACAAGTAATCATCCTCATACTAGGTTTCTGATGTATTCATTGTGTCTATAAAAATTAATAAAAGAGATGCTTATTAAGGAAACTTCATTTGGAATACTAAAGGACTCCATGGGACTATACATGTGGTTGACTGTCTGTGCCTTTAATGCCGCACCAGTTCTCAACTATCCCTAAATTTAATCTCATCACTTGATCCTTAATTAGGACTTTCACAAACTTAATAAAACTATATTAGCTATACTCAGTTTTGTATTATGTATCCTTTGACAGAATCCTTTCTGTATTAATTGTGACTATCTCAGAAGTAAAGGCAAATCTTGTGAAAACAAATATTTTTATATGACGGGAAATATTTGCATTTATACTACCCAAACCATTCTGGATCTATCTAGAAGAGGGATTCTATGAAAAGCAAGAGATACAATCTGAACAGAGAACTGCTATATTATCATCTCTATCAATTAGCATGGACTTCATGGCAGTGACTTTGATTTAGATAGACATGGGATCATCACACCCAAAGCCAGACCCAGCTTGTCATCAAGCTCATTTCATCCCATAGCACCATACACAACAGAGTAGAAGTGCCCGGAGGAAACCCAAGGCTGTGATCTTTATGAGAACAATGGCCACACCTTTCCTGGAGGGCTGCTTTCAAGGAGCCCCTGACACCGGATTCATTGGCTGCTTGTAGGGATCAGGCTCCTGGCAACATAGGTTTTTATCATTTCATTGAACTGTATCTCCTGGAGCTTCACCTCTTCATACAATTGCATAAATAAGCTCAACATGGAAACAGAGAGGCTCTACACTCGTTGCTATGGACTCCACTCTGATGCACCGGGGTGGGGGGTGGGGGCCCTTTTGGCAGAGGAGAACGACCGCAATAGGCTTCCCAAGACTAACTGTTTACAAAGCACAGGGTGTCCTCACCACCACCAACCCCCACCCTCCCACCGCAGCAGATGGTGATTTTGAATCATTGACCTTACCATTAGCAAACAACTTCTGCCAGCAGCATCACCAGACCCCTAAGTGGTGGGGGAGTCTGAATATTAGCATCCCTAGCAAGCTTTCAGAAGATGCCCATTCAGGCACCATGTTTTAAGATAATGGATAATTGTTGAATAAACAACATAAAGCAGAACTTAAATGTTTTAGCGTATGTTTTCTTTTGCATCTTGTGAATAATTTCACCATACTTATTCAACATGAGACCTTTGCGTTGCGTAGTGGACGTGTGTGGAGCTTTTTTTTTTTGTCTTATTTAAAATATTTTATTTAAAAAATTAAACCATATTACAATTTAAGTAACTATTTTATAGCATTTAATATTTCAACAAGTTGAAAAGTAAAATAAACCACTTTAACCAGCTTAATCTATTTTCTAAGTGTAATAATGTACAAAATATTTTGCTGCAAAAAATAAACAACAGAAAAAAAATAAACAACAGCGAAAGTAAAATATTTAAGTTAATGTAAGATATTTAACCAAAAGGATAATGCTGAATTAAATTTTATCTGGTAGAGTCTTAAGTTTATGTAGATAACTTAAAACAATAAAAAAATTCAATTTCATCAGATTCACAATTGGTGACCTTTTTTGTCAGCTATGAATAAAATAAGTCATTGTTTGACCAATATTCCAATGGTATGAAGTCCAGAAGAAAGGACCTGCCTGGTCTTTGCAGATCAGTTCTCTCTTTTTATCTCACATCACTGTCCTGGTGGGAGTAGGAAGACCAGCCTTGCTCTTGGAGAGCTGCTGCTGGATTTTGAACTACCAACTCTGTGGGCTGCAGTCCTGCAACCACTCCGCCACCGGGGTGGGGGACACTCAGCTGATCAACTCTCTTCCGTTGAAAGAAATGGGCTTTCCATACTTACTTCTTTTTCATATGTGTCACAATTTCTAACCAAAAAAACTTCTGCATCTATCTTCTTGATAGTGTAGCTCTCTAAATGGTTCTGTCTTCCATGATGTCATCACACAGCCACTTATAGGTATAATCTTTGGAACACTCTATTGTTTCAAAAAGACAGTTGAAGTCCTCAGGGTTCATGTCAGTTATTTTTACATTTTTATGTTTTCTGATTTGCATCAATATATCCACTGCATCAACAGAACTTATTGAATGTAAATGTTCTACTATCTTGGAATTCCACTTCCCCAAATAGTGCTTTAACATGCAATTTTAACATGCATATTGTAGTTAACAGTTGTTAAGCTTTCTGTAAATACACTTCTGTGAGGAGTCTTTTGAATAAAATACAGCTTTTGCTGTACTAGTTCTGATAATTCCCCGTGATTTGCTTTTTCCAACTGCCCATTTTGGGTGCAGAAGTCAAATGATGACCAAAGTTCCACGTGCAGAAGCTTAATATCACAGCCTACTTGCCAGAGCACACTTAATACTTGATCCGAGTTTGGTTTTTTGGGTCTGGCCATTAGTTTCTGGTATTCTTTTTCACTGATAAACATATATAGTTCTACTCGTGCATACTTTAATATAGAAGTACAGGAGTAGAGGTCATATATAAGTTTCCAAAGCGCCTTTTTTTTTTTTCACTTTTAATTGGGAAGATTCCAATTACTCTGAAAGGGATACCTCCTGACCAATGAAGTGCTTGTATTCTCAAATACTGAAAAAGTATCTGTGAAGTCAAAACGGGTGGTTTCCTCAGAACGCCAGTTCTAGGATCCAACTTAAAGAAGTCACAATGGACCACATCTAGCTGGCCATGCAGACTTTGTCCAATGGAGGAGATTTGCGTTTCCCCTGCAGGATCTGCACCAAGGTTTAGCCAATCTCGGGCTACTTACATAACGCTTGTGGTCTAAACGATACTTAGGCACGCACGAAGGCGATTCCACAACCTCAGGGCAGGATAACGGCTGTGCGAGGGAGTCTGAGAAGGCCCTGTGAGGGGTCTTCGCTAAGTCCTTCCGCGTCCCCACTCCGGACCCTCGAATGCAGAAGCGACCAGAGCTGGTCAAGAGAGAGGTCAGCCACGGACAAGACCCTGTCATTGGGCCCCACATACTTGCTCTCTAAACTCTGACCTGCTGATCACTCGGAGTCGCTAATTCGGTGAACCCTGCGCGGGGTACCCACGTGTAACATTCCCTTGTAGCCAGACTCGGGAGGCAGAAGTAAGTGTGTGGAACTTTTAACCACAAGTCCAGCAGTTAAAAACCACCAACAATTTCACAGAGAAAGAAGAGTCTTTCTATAGTTACAGACATTGAAACAAACGGGGAATCCTACTTTAATCCATCAGGTGTCCTGTGAATCAGAAGCCACACAATGTCAGGTTTGTTTTTTCAACACAAGCTGCCCTGCTGGTGGCAGTAGTGGATCAGATATTGGGCCGCCAGCACAATGTCAGCAGTTAGACCCCACCAGCTGCTCTTGTAGAGAAAGGTGAGGCTTTCTGTCCCTTTAAGGATGAACAGCTGGGAAACCCAGAGGGGCAAGGCCTACTTTGCCGTATGAGGTCCCTCTGCATCAGAAGGGACTTGACAGCATTGAGTTTAGAGTTTATTCACCATCATACTAGACACTTTGTTAGAGCAAGTAGGCACAGAAGGTAAATACAAGTAACAAAAATTAGAGAGGAAAAAATAAAATCATTTCTGTTAGCTGAAAACAAGATCCTATTTATCAAAAATCCTAAGAAACTGATTTTAAAAACAATAAACCATTTAAAGCTAATAAACCAATTAAATTTGCAGAATACAAGATCAACACAAAACAATTAGCTCTGTTTCTGTACACCATAAATGAAGACTCCAAAGGCAATTACAGAAGCTATTCCACTTCTAATAGTGTAAATGAATAGAATGTTTGCAAACGTATTTCACCAGAAAGGCTTAAAGGTGTCAACCGAAGTCTGTGAACCTTTGCTGAACCAAAGTCTAGGCAGGAGTAAGCCTCGGGAAAGACATCATGTGCTTGCAACTGAGAGAAAAACTCACAGCTACACCGAATCCACTGCCAGCAGGTTGATTCTCCCGCCTGTCGACCCCATAGGACTGACCTGAACTGCTGCTGCTATAGGTTAGTGAGACTTCAGCAGCTGGGGAGTTTGAACTGCCAATCCTGAGGATTCAGAAATCTGGCTTTTAAATCCACATGGAAGTAGAAGCGACCTGAAGAGCCAAGGGACCCCTACAAACTAACGGAGGAGGCGGCTCCACACGTGGCAATCTCTTTGTGATATGGATGGAGTGAGGGCAATTCATTAAAGATATGAATGCTGTGAAGAGTCACTGGCTTAAACAAGCACGGAATCGCCTGTCACTCCCTCACCTTCTCATGACCTGGGTGTCAATTCAGATCCATCAGGCCCCTCTAGGAAAGCACAGAAGTGCCATGTGGGGACGGCCCAGCCCAGGGCATCTGTGTATTGGAAATTTAGGATGTAGAACCATTTCAACACAGTTATCATTTAGAGAGCAACACACATATGAATCTATAAATTCACGTTAGGGAGTTGGAAGTAAACACACACATATAGAGATTGTCTCATTCTTACTCTGAGAATATTTTTTCTCTTGGTAACATAGTCTCAAATGTATCAGTGATAATATCTGAGCTAAATGTGGACCAAAATCAATATCACATTGATCTCTAATAACAAGTTTATATTATTCTAATGGTGGGGCTATGTTTATAAAAAGTCAGAGAGGAGGCCAATGCCGTTTAACTGACATTTCATTCTGTTTCTGAAATGTTAGAATGGAAACAGTATTCATACAAATGCTTTTCTAATCTCTAAAGTAGATTCTCCAAGATCAATAGTGAGTGCCCCAAATGTACTTAATTAGTCTGAGGTTTTATCTAGCCATATAGATTATATTAATTCAGAGTTTTACTAATTATAAATACTTAATTAGATCTGGGTCCTTTGAAATACAATAAATAATTTTTCTCATAAATGCTTTAAGTTATGGTAATATATCAACTAATAACTATTGTATCAAAGTACTGTGCACTTAGTAATAGTGGATTATCTATTAAACATCAAAGTCCTAGCATCAACACAAATGATATAATATCATATGTGAATGTCACAATTTAGTTTTCAAAAATATCCTGGAGGACAAACATGATAAATTATAGTTTATCTAAAAGTTCAGAAGTTGATCTTGGTTTTATTGAGCATAGGATAGACTATAACTTAACTCATACATGCACACATCTTTAAGGATAACTTAAAGGACAATATGAACCTACAGTTATCTTTGAAGAAGAAAAATCAATGTATATGACTATGGTGCTAGCAAAGAACATTGAAAGGACCGTGGACTGCCAAAAACACAACAAAACCAAAAATGATCTGTCTTCATAGAATACACCCAGAAGTGCTCCTGAGAGGCAAGGTTGATGAGACTCATGCTTAATGCTTTGAACACGTCAGAAGATCCCAGTCGCTAGAGAAGGGCATCGTGCCCCATAAAGTGGAGGGGCAGCAGAAAAGAATCCAGTCTTTCACAAGTTGGGTTGGCATAGGCACTGCCACGCTGGACTCCAGTAGAAGAACAATCGCCTGGGAGGCCCTGCAGCAGTGGTGCTCATTTCTGTCCTCTAGGGAACGGTGGTGAGTTGGAGCTGACTCAATGGCACTGAAAATCAGCAAGAATGTTTGGCTTCAAATTGGCATTTACATCTGTCTTATTAATGTGATCATGATGAAAGTGTACAGATTACAAAAAATGTCAAATATACAATGAAATTTAAATTTTTAAAAAAGAAGCAATATTAGCTCCGTCTATTTATGTATCCATGGGACACACTGATGGGTGCACTGTTCACTTTGAGAAGGGCTGAGAGTCTGTGCTCATCGGTCCCAGTTCACAAGACTCGGCAGGATTTTCTGTTTTAGTGACGTGAAACTCCACCCTGAACTTATAGAGTCCTATAAACACATTTATATTTATAAAATCTTAATCTGGTACCTTGGATTTAGTGAAGGAGAGTCACAGGGAAAAATCATTTATTTTAGAATGGCATTAGTCAAAATCAACTTATCTCTGTAGATGTAATTGTGTGTGTGTGTGTGTGTGTGTGTGTTTGAGAACAAGAGTGGGAAATCCCACTAAGGTCATTGATGAAGTAAATGCCACACAATTTTATAGCCATTGGGTTATTTCAATCCAGTGGAAAACTTTTGGGAGATTACTCTTTAGAAAAACAACAGCAAAAATTCTTTAAACCTAAGAGTCTTTATCTCAGTTTGCTTCTGGATGTTTTGGAGGGAAAGAAAAGGTCATTTATCATTCAAGTCAATCCACATAATCACATTCACCTTTGTCAAAATATATACAAAATCATAGAATACATTTATAAGTTCTATCAAATAACTATCAAGTTACAAGATACCCATGTATAGCCTAGGTATAAGGTGTTGTTCATGCATGGATGTTGTAGTGAGTATTAAATAAAAGATTTGACCTAAAAAAAGGTTAAAAATACAGAACATTGTTCAAAAATACGGAAATCATTTGAGTTCATATTGTTGTGAGTATTAAATAAAAGATTAGGCCTAAGAAAAGATATTGTTCAAAAATAAAGAAATCATTTGAGTTCCTGTCAATAATGTTCATTTATTTTATGTATTAAAAGGGATAAATTCTACTATGTATCAAAAATATCATGTTTAAACTACATTTTTCTTATTAATTGTGTTAAAATATATAATCTCTAGTACATTGCAGGTAGCAAACCTATATAACAGCAATAAAAGAAAGTCATGAAATTGTTCTATCTAATAAACTAAAGTTATATTATTCATTTGTTTAGATCATTGCTATTTCACAACAGTAAAACAACAAATACACTTGTTATTTATTCTTCAAGGTTTGGACACGTTTATGAGGAAAAGGGTTGGTAAGATGATGAATAACTGATGAAAACTTAAAAACTCTAGAAATATATCAGCTACAACTCTTGATCAAAGGGGGAAACAGTATTTTGAAGCCAAAGTTGCTAAACAAAATGAACATAATGTCATTCCTGATTCTGGACCAGAGTTAGGAAAGAAAATTCATTAGGAATTGACTTAGATGCCCTTTCACCCTTCAGATTAATTCATCATTTTCCTGAGACACATCAATTACCACCCTGTCACATTAACTTTCTGAAAGTGACCCATTGTGTGACCTGAATGAATGGATTCAACTGGCACAGTGATTTAAGAAAACAAGCTTCCAGAATACTTCATGGGGAGCATGGTGACAAGCCAGTGGGCCTTCCGCAATAGGACACAGTGTGTTTTTGTCAATCAACAGCTTCTAATTTGAAGGAGTATTTGTGACGGAAATGAAAGCATTGCCTGTCAACAGCAGAAGAGTTAAGATTTTACAGAAACATAAGCTTGTGTTGTAGAACTAAACAAATTGGTATGTATCTATTTATCTAGATATCAGTTAAAAAATAATGGTTGTAAATGGTCATTGTACCCTTTTCCATTGTAGCAAAGACTAGTTAGATAAGGATTCTGTGATTTGTTTGCTCATTGCTTGGTTATGATGTTAAGCCTTTTCACTTTGCAGTGCCCCTAAAGGCCAGGGTGATAATTACATCATTTCATAAAGGTATGGGAGGGAAGTCTAGTCTCTCAATCAGGTCACAGCCAAATGAGACCTCCTTGTGGGCATGCCCTGCTCATAAGGAAAGGCCTGGGAAACTTCTTCTCTCTCTGCCGTGGCCTTCCTAATGGCAAGCCACTGTGATACCTGCCAAAGTCCTGGGATTTACACTTCCACTGGATCCACATGGCCTTATACCCCCTGACCTGTGATCTTCCTGTATTCCTTCCTTATCATTGCATGTGGCTGGGTGAGTCTGAAGAGAGACTTATGGAATTGTGTACTTAATCTGGACTGGGTTGGGATGTGTGCTTGTTATCTAAGGGCTTCTTGATATAAAGTACTCACACATATATGAGTGCCACCGGATTTGTTTCTCTAGTCAATCCAGTTTTCCTGTCCTCTAGTTGACAGTTCTTCTTTTATTGCCTGTCCTCCAGAAAGTTTGTACAAGTGAGCAAGGAAGAGTAGAGTAAGAGGACCAGGACATTTTAAATTAGCGAAGTAGTTACAGTTCTCTCTTATTTTCACCAACCACCGTGCCAGGATTGCTGTTTTACTTAAAACTGTGGGCCCATCATGCTGGGGTGAAGCCCTGAAGGCATACAGCAGAGCAGCAGGGGAAGCAGAGCAGACTGATGAAATCCCCAAGGAATACCAAAAATAAACTTGGGAGACGGTATATGCACCCCAGCACACTCAACTGGAAAACACTTGTAAAAGCTACAAACAGATCTGGAACCATTTATAGGCTTTTCCATTTTTGTCAATAGTTGTCTTTTGTTATTGCTATTTCATTTTTGCTTGCTGCTGTTATTATTGTTTTGTTGGATTTGACTTCCTCTGTGTTTTTGCACTTATTGTTTTTTTGCACTTATTAATGTATCTTCCTGTCTAACTAGAAAAGCAGAATAAGCAAATTCAGATTTTGTTGGGGTCATAGTGGAACTGAGGATTTGAACCTGAGGTGGCACCACGATTAAGAAATTATGTTGGTTCAAGTTAGAGAGGTTTGAATTCTACATGAAGAGGGCCCACATCACCAACACCTCACTTTTCATTACAGACCATGTCACCTTCGTGTCCCAGAAGGGAGCCACAGAATTTGTCAGAATGTTCAAACTCCCAAGTGGTGCTTACTCTTAAGCCAAGGAGATGTCTGATTCCAAAGGTCCGGGTCTGGCTCCAGTGCATCTAGTTGATGACTCAGCATACCCAGGAGGCCCCACCAACCCTCAAAATCTTCTCTGACTGGCATTCTGATGGCATTTTGGTATAACCATCCAACTGTTAATGAAATAGAATGAATGATGTTTCCATCTTCATTCCCTTTCTCCTTCATGCTTTGAAACCAGGACAATGAATCGGTTTTTTTTAAGTGTTTCCTGTTTCCCTGTGTAGAGTCTAAGACCATGATGATCAGAGAAGAGGACGCAGTCGCAATCTTGAACAGCATTTGGATAGACATGGACACAGAGTGGAATACAAGCCAAGATGTGTCCTGTTCCAAGGACTCCATTGGAAACAGCTACTTGGATAAACAAATTGTGCCCCATAATTCAAGAAAACTCTGTTCTCTCACAGATAGGAACATGCCAAAAGTGATCTACAGATTTATCAAGTATGTACATTTTAGAGTGAAATACGCCACAATGGCTGACTCATGAATCTGTATAAGAGAAAACTATAATTGATGACTATAGCATTATCTTTAGACATTTCCATGGCCAAGTCATAAAACTCATGCAGTTTAATTTTGGTTTTCAATAAACCCTAAGAATCATAAAAATAAGGAAATTGAGCTGAGATTCCATTTTTCTTTCTATTTAGTTTTAGAGTTCAACAGGAGTAGGCACTACTTCTTTATCCTAAAAAAAATGCAAGTCTATCAAACAGACCATTCCCAATGGTAAAAGAAATTGACTGAAAAAATCTAGAGTATTGTGCTTTAAAATACTATTGACAGCTTTACCTGAAGAAGATAGAAACAAGATGTGTATATTTTATAACATATTGACACTCAAATATATACACTACAATGTAGTGATATACACTACAATGATATACACTACAATATATACACTACAATGATACACTACAAGTCCTTAAGAAAATCTTCAACCTATTTACCAAAAAGAAAATAAAGATATACACACAAGAGTGACAATATCAATAACCTTGGATATAGAACAATTCTCAAACAAACTAGATTTCCCAATATTACATTTTGAATTTAATTCTGGTTTTAACATATATGCTGTGGACTATAAAAGCAATTTGCAAAATGATGCATTTAATTAACTCAAAAATAATTGTTCTGGAACTGACTAAAAATAAACTGAAAAACAGTGAGTTTCAGGTAAATTTACATCTTTAGGGGAATATTTACCATTGCTATAGACTATGTGCTTATTATATAATTATTCAAGTTAATGAGGAAATACATTTATATAAAAAAAGGTCCACCTCATTTAAAACATGGAGAGGAAGCTATAACAATCACCCCCAAGCCCCAAGGTCAGCCTACGCTTCCTGTCCCACCCTACTTTGCACAATATTTTGAAACTGCCAGAGGATTTGTCATGAGCTAACACTTTGAGCCAAAAGTTGTCATATTCCTTTTTCAAACCCATGAGCAACGCTATTTTATATCACAATGGAAAAAATTACAACAGCTGAGACATTGCAGACAAAAAATAAACTCCCTGCCAGCAAGTCCATTCAGTCTCATCACAAAGCAAACCAAGCTTCCTGCCATGGAGTCAGTGCTCGCTCACCTGGGCCCCCTGTGGGGTTTTGAGGCTGTAACTGTTCACAGGAGGAGCAAGCCTGCTCATTCTCCCTCAGAGGTGCTGGTGGTTTTGAACAGCCGATGGTGAGGCTCACAGGCCAACAAGAAACCACTGCACCACCAGGGCTCCTGTATTCAGCCTCAAAGCCACCCTCTATCGGATAGGACTAAGGAAACACAATTGCAGGTAGCTCAGCATCCTGGATAGGCTCTGTGGAAGAGGGCATTGTAGGATCTGGTTGTGATGAGAACATGCCTACATCACCACCTGGATGTTGTTGAGGCCTCTGGTTTGACCCTCAAGTCAATCCTTCGCTCTGCCTCTCACAGCTACTGCCCCTAGCACCAGGATTGCTGCCTTCAGGAGGCATGCTGCACTTCACAGTGGCATTTCCAAAAGAAAATGAAACTCAGAGATGCTGCAACCCTCAAGAGATGACAATACAAGGTTGGGGGATGATGCCTAAGATTCCAAGCAAATATGGTTAAAAGGTAAACTTTTAAGGTAGAAAGAAGAGTGCAGTCAGGCCGACCTGAGCAGGTCCCAGAGCGGGTTTCTTCAGAGGATCAAGACATTGTAGGCCGTGATCCATTTAGCAGCACAAATGACTTTTGCAGAGGATGTGTCCTTGAACCTGGGGGAAACGGCTGCCCCTTTTCAGTCCTTTCAGTCCCTGCGTTTGCCTCTCCGGTTGGGATTTCTACAGATTATTAGAATCTTATGGAACTGCAGAAATATGTGTGGTCAAATCAGCCACTGCTACAATACAATGGATTGTATTCAGAACTGGAAGTGTGTAAACATTAAATCCACCCAATGGTAGTCTGGGCATGAAGGGGAGAAGATATCGCTAAAAAAACATGTGCTCATAAGGGGAACCCACACCTTGATTTTTTTCCCAGCAGTTCAATTTGCAGTGTCTTGAAACCAGGACCTTGAGGGTGTGCAGGTAATTTATTTCTTCGGTCCAACAGCTCTTCCTGTTCCCTTACCTGGACCTTTAGCCCTCTATTTTCTTTCTCTGGTCCTTGTTTTTCCTGCTTCAAGCATTTCCCTCTGGGCCTACTCCAAGGTATTTTCATCCTGCAATCTCTCTAGCTAAACACAGAAAGGACACAGGCCCTCCATAACACAGGTTCGCAGACCCCGCCATCTCTATTTCAAAAGGCACCTTCTACTTGGTTGGGAAGTTAGGGCTTCCCATCTTTGGATCCAAACGCATTTCCTCTTGGTCGGGCAGGCAGCTGACTCTGCGATGGCTCTGGCTATAGCTGGGAGAACAATGAGCTAAATGAAACACCGCTGGTTTTCTGTCTATTTTTGTTTTCTTTGTTTGCTTGTCTGTGGTCAACACTTTTTCACCCAGCGGATGAACATTTGTCAGATGAGAAGGCATAAAAGAAGGGGTTGGGTAGTATTGATTAAATATGGTTCATTTCCATAGGTGCTCATGTTTATGTAGCTACACTCTTGGTAGAGAGATAGGTAAGCAGGCCACAGGGACACAGAAAGAGAGAATTCTAGATTTTAGTCTAAGTAGACATGCTGCACAAATACAAATGAATTTAACAGAAGATTGAAATTTCTGTGATCGGCATTCTACAAAATAATGTGATACTTAGATGGGGTCTAAATCGATTTTCAGGGACTATGGACTATATTTTTTATTTTTTTGCTCACCCTGCAGAGTAAAGATGGTTTTAATAATTGTAAATGTTTGCAAAAATATCAAATTAAGAAGGCTATTTCTTAGTGATGTCACCCCAAAAGAAGGCTATTTCTGTGACATATCAATATTATATGAAATTAAAATTTCAGTGCCTCTAAAATTTTCTTATGGAAATAGAGTCATACTTGCTGTTGTATGCATTTGTCTGGTTTTAGGGGTTGAAATTTTTGATAACTTTATATGACCAACAAGGCGGCACAATCGTCCCTCTCTGGCCCCTTGGAAGAAGCGTATACCAATCTCTGCCCTTGATCCACAGTCTCAAACCGGTCTGTACACAAGGTTCATCTGCAGAGTGTTTTCTAATGAAGAATTGTCAAAAAACTCATCTGGAGACATTCCGATTATGCTGGTTTAAAATATTTTAATCTTCCTTCTCTGAGTTTTAACTATTTTCATTTTCATTTTTAGGTATGAAGTAGGCAATATGGAGTGTATTTATTTTCTATCTTTATTCTACTTCAATGTTTTCTAGTTATTATATTGACTTGAGCCATCCTTGCTTTTTTGTTGTTTTGTTTTGTTTTGTTTGTTTTGGGGGCATCACTGCTCTCTTTTGGTGGTAGGAGGCCCAGCCTTGCTTCTGGATTTGAACCTCCAACCCAGTGGGCCACAGTCCTGCGCACAACCACTACACCACTGGGGCTCAGCCCACCATCCTTGTTTCTATGTTGGTTTTGTTTTCTAGTTTTTATATTTTCTGGACATGGAAAGTAGACATGGTTGTTAGCTTTTTGCTCTGATCTAATTTAATGAATTCAAATCTTGACATCACACTTCTAATCTTGTTGTTACCATAAACTTCCTAGATAATTTTTTGTGGCTTCATCTCCATGTTTGTACAATTTTCTCTCTAATTTAAGGATGTTATGAGAAGTATAATTAATCAAAACATTCTAAAGCACTTCTCATTGGAAAGTAAATGTTATGCTTCCTAGAGAAGAAACACAAAAGTGATATCACTTCAGAATTAAAAAGATATTCATCTATCTCTCTCATAGTTTTGGCCTTATATATACAAGGAGATTTTTTAAACTTTGTGAGGGCAATTTCATTGCTTTTTTATACCACTTTTCAATGATCATTTTGAAGTACTCTCAAACAGGCATGTCTTGTTTTATGACAGTGCTTCTTTGCTTTGCATTCTGCAGAGAGTGCGATGTTCATAAATGGAGTTTACAACTGCTCACTTCATGTCTGAATCACATTTTGTTCATTCTCATGATACTGCAGACTTTTTCAGCATGCTATAACCTACTGAACCAGTAGCGAAAGCATAATTTATATGCCCTGGGAACTAAGAAAAACACGTGAATCGGTCTTGGTTTTTACCAAGTTGGATGTTTGAAGAATGCCTGTGACGGTGTGAAGAGATCCCTGCCATAACCCTGCAACATGGCATTCCTCTCCTCAGGGTGAAACGAGCACATCCGAATCCTCATCTGTCTCCCATTGCTCTCTGGATGACTAGGGAGACGCCATGAGCTCTGTGACATAGTTTCCTGATTTCTAAGGAAAGGGGGTGGGTAACAAGCCAATTCTGGCTGTGACAGTAAGGCATGAGTATGGCCAGTTACCTGTCTCTGATCTGTGCAAGGTGCTCTAAAATATGGTTTTCTGAAAAGTATTTGTGAAGGATAAACATCAGAAGTTACTAATTTGGGACCAGTGGCTACTTTTAAGTGGCTTTCTGACAAAGTATTGCATTATTATATGTACTAAAGTCAAACTCAATGCATAGCAACACTGTTATACAGGATGGTCTGTCAGAAAGTATGTTTTTTATGACAGTTCAAATTCTAAAATAAAAATAATATTTGGCAACCTGAGGGAAATATTAATAATCATAGCATTTGAAATATTAATGGAAATATAAATAATATTAATTCATTATGAGAGAGATAAATATCTTCTTTCTGAAATAATGTCACTTCTATGTGTCTTCTCAAGGAAGCAGTGTTTACTTTCCAATGAAAAGTACTTTCAAATGCTTCAATGTATTACATTTCTCACAAACTTCATTAGAGGGTAAATTGTCCAAAGATGGAAGATGAAGCTACCAAAATTTACTTAGTAAATTTATAGCTAGACAAGGTTTAGAAGTCTGATCTCAGCATCAGAATTCATTAAATATTATTATTTTATAATAATAACACCACTACACTGGAAACTCTAAGTTGAAAAATAATAACAAGAGCACTATTAATATTAGAAGTGAGATTTCATGTTCTGAGAAAACCTTAAAGCTACTGTCCAAACACACATCATCAGACAGTGATGAGAGAAAATGTTCTGTTCCCAACCCTAAGAGAGGCACTGTTTTCCATCAAACAGGAAACCAAAATTGCATTCTTGGCTTAAGACCTTGCTTACTAATTAAATATAATAAACTTTAATGGATCAGATTTTAGATAATGTGGTTTGACATTCGAGGTGCCTCTTTGGGAATGTGAGGTGAAAATAGTATTTCACAGTGCAATTTAGATCACGACGTGTCTTTAATTAGTAAGATGAATGCTTAATCTTTATGTCTATCATTGTACCACTTATCAGAGTGAATATAATAAAGCTGCAATAGAAAGTCAAGAAGTCAGTAATGAAAAATTAATTTTAAAGGACTATTATATGTTTGGCCAATGACAAACACAATGAATGATATTACATCATGGTTTTATAAAATTGAAGGTATTTATCATACCATCCAAAAGGAAGTTCTAAGTACGTATTTCACATGAATATAGTGAAATGTTCTAGAATTCCCATTCTTTGCAAAGTTACCCATATTTGTTATTATCCACACAGGTGAATGCGTTTACCTGGACAATAAAAATATTTTTCTTATACTCTGTGAAGAAGAATGTGGCATCAAGATCAAAGAAAGTCCCAATAGAGTGAACATTGCAATAATCACACAGGGACATTTTGATTTCGCAGGGCAGATCAAAGGGATATTTCTGCTATCTTGTACCACAGCCTACCACATTCAGATGGCACAACATTATTTGGTGAAAATAAAGAGTGTTTGTGGAACTTATTGAGGAAGAACAAAGGCTATAGTCTTTAGGATGGATTACACATCAAGGAAAGGAAAATCTGCACTATTGGACCACTAGTCAATGCCATCATCAACCTGCAGGACAGACTGCAGTTTGCAAGGGGTTGATTTCTTTCCACAATCAATGTCTATGGAAACTGCAGGGAAGGGAACAAATGATGTATTGCATTGGGGAAATCTTCTGCAAAATAATTACATGTTCAAAACCAATGATGTCACCTTAAGGGCTACGGTGTACCCAGTCCATTCACTCACATGCTGTGAGTCTAATCCGACTGCATGGGACCAAGTTTGCATGTACCCCATCCAAATCAGAGTGTTTCCAAAGACCTTATTATATGCACGAGAACATTAGACAATTAAAAGTAGATTTGATATTGGTGAGTTGTACCTATTGGTAAAGAATAATAAATATACGATGGAATTTCAGAAGAATAAAACTCGTGAAGAGTGCTGAATATGTTGTGCACTCCAAAATAACAGACACATACCTTGAAAGAAGTATATGTAGCCAAAATGCTCCTGAGGTGAAAGGATGTTAAAACTTTATATTCTGGTGACAATGCCAGCAAGGATCAGAATCTGTTGAGGATCCCCAAGCTTGGTAAAGCAGAGGGTCTGCAGGAGCTGGTCCCAAGGGCTCAAGCAGAGAGAAATTGTCTTGAAAATGATGAAAACATGTACAGGGATGATTAATACTATTGCATGATGGATTGTTATAAGATTTGTAAGACCCACCACCCTAAATAAAATGATTAATAATAATAATAATAAAAGATAGCTTGCTGTCCTGACTGTACCAAAGGCTTATATAGAGAACCAATTTTGAGGATGTAGGACAAAGCAGTTTTTCTTTCAGGGCCACTAGGAGTCAGAA
Source organism: Nesogale talazaci (assembly GCA_004026705.1). NCBI lineage: Eukaryota > Metazoa > Chordata > Mammalia > Afrosoricida > Tenrecidae > Nesogale > Nesogale talazaci. The sequence goes on from PVJH01004407.1 coordinate 16,403, forward strand.
GGAGCCAGGTTTACACTGTTGGTTACATATTAGGGTGCGAGCCACATGGTCAGCAGTTCAAAATCACCACCTGCTCCTTGAGAGAAAGAGGAGGCTTTTTCCTCCAATGAAAAGTAAATGTTCGCAGAAGGAGGAGCAAGAAGGTGAACAGGGGAGGATGTTGCTTACCTTTCCACAGGAGAGGGAGAGAGGGACCCGACTCCAACCTGGTGCACCAAGACATGAATGCAACACACAGGCAGGAAGCAGGGCACCAATCGAGTGATCTGCAGGGCTGGCCCCCAATCCCAACTGTGTGGCACCCCCCACCCTGAGGAAATCACTTCAGAGAAAAGCATCGAAGCTGCAGCTCAGGAAGATGGACATGTCTGAGCAGAAGCAAACAAAAAGGGAAAGAGAGAGAGTGGGGAACACCCCAGCCCACCAAACCCTGAGGACAATATTTCACCTCAGAGCAGCCAATGCACAGAAAGGCTCCCAGGGCTAGGCCCAGCACAAGACAATCCAACATCCCTAACTGACACATAGCATTAAGAAGGAACAACACTGGGGACACCGTGCAGGAGATGTGCCCAATCCCACCCCACCGCCTGGAGGTGAAACACTAAGGGGGTACAGTGGAGCATCAAGTCCCCAAAGCAACAAGCCACAAAGTCCCCAAGGAATGCCAGATGTGGACTTGGGGGTCAGGGCCTTACAGCCATTGGACACAACTTTTTGATGACTTTTTTTCCTGTTTTTTTTTAAATGTATACTTTCGTTTTGCTGTTTTAGCTGTTGTTGATTTATGTTTTGTTTTTTTTTGCTGTTCTATTTTGCTCTCTTTGTTTTTCTGCAATTTATTGCCTGTGCATGTCTATCTGAACAAGATAGGTGGGATGAACATTCCAGAGGAGAGAGCAATGGGACTGATGGTTCTTTTGGGGGGAGGAGGCACATCAATGGGACTGATGGTTGGGGGGGGGGCATGGGGGAAGGGGGGGTGGGGGAGGGAGGGAAGTAGAGGGGGGTGCCAACAAACCAAGCAAAAAGGGAACATTAAGTGACCTAAAATATATGGTGAAGAGGGCATGGATTATTTGAAGGGGCTTTATCAAGTGTAAAGTGGCTGAGTGAAATTACCAAAACCCAAATGAAAGCCAAACATGATAGTGGGACAGGAGGAAAGTAAAAGGAAATAAAGGAAAGAAGTGGGAGGTGTAAAACATAGAAGGAGGAGGAGGAGGAAGATGAGGAGGAGGAGAAAGAAGAAGGAAGAAGGAAAAGAAGGAAAAGATGATGCTGATGATGAAGACTAAGAAGAAGAAGAGGAAGAAGAAGAGGAAGAATTTATAAATTATCACGGGGACATGGGCAAGAGAGTGAAAAAAGAGTTACTGTTTTGCAAACCCAGGAGGACAGTTCTACCCTGTATTACAGAGTAGGTGGGAGTCAGAATTGACTCTATGGTGGTAAGTTTTGCTAATTATGAGTCAGACATGACTCCTGACACCTAAAAACAACAAGCAGATGACAGAGTTTTATTAAACATGAAAAAAGTCAGAGTGTGAGTGAATCAACTGTCAAAAAAATAAGTTATGTCAAAAGTCCAGCAAGAGAGACCAAAGGAAGCCATTCTTTGACTGGGTCAAAGCACCAAGGTTTTCTATAATAGCGTCCCTTGGGATTCAGTATCCACTGATGGCAATTAGTCTGGTTTGGGTTTGGTTATTTTATAAAATAACCAAATTAAATCAGTTTAAATCAGGTTATTAAATAACCAAATTAAATCAGTTTATTAAATCAGTTTTTAATGATATACTAATTATTGGGCAAAATTACATATGCCACAGGCATTAAAGATCACATTTCCTATAAAAAGTCAAAATATCTTAAAATTATAAGGCATTTTATTTTCATTTTTATTGTGTCCAATGATCTCTTCTTAGCAGTTCTTTTCCACGTATCATATGAAAATCTACTACCTAAAAGCCATTCAACTGAATGTATGTTAATTCAATGAAACAGAAGCTAGATATTATTTAAACTTAGGTCAAAAGAAAGCCGACCATAGATTGTTTGTGGCATGTTTCTAGTTATACGAAGTTCTAGAAGGAGCCAAATCCATCTCTGGGTCTCTGGGTTAGGGGCATGTCTCTATGGACTGATGGGGTGATGGACATGTCTCAGATCTTGTTTGCCATAAGCCTTATACTGGCTTTGACGTCTCCTAAGATGCATGGACCAGTATCATTAGATATTTATGCATCTAAACCATGTGACATACCTTCATACAAAAGTTCAATAATAAATATTTAATTCTACATTTAAATTCAAATTACAGCTGTGGGCACTTGGTTTTCTAGCTCAGAAATGACAGTCCCAACAACTGCCTGGGAATTGCACAAGCCTGTCATTCAGATTCACGAGCGCCTGGGTGGTCCAGCAGTGAACATGGGTCTGCCAGTCGAAAAGTGGACAGTTTGAACACAGCAGCCTAGCCTGGGGAGAAAGATGAGACAGTCTGCTCCGAAAACTATCACAGAGCAGTTCTTCTCTGCCCTAGAGAGTTGAGCCCCGAGTTGGAGTTGGCTGAAGAACAAGCCCTTTGTTTGGGGAGACACGGCTCTTACCAAAAGATAAACTAGCTCTTGGCAGTAATGCTTGCTCCTGTGCTGGAGTACGAAGGGTATCAGGCAATGGTGCCCCCCAAATATGCATTCCCACTAGGTACATCATTAAGGATTTTGAGGTGTTTCAATGCATCTCTTCATGAGGTAAAGGCTTAAAATGTTTTGAGTTTGGATAGCAATGTTCAAAGTATGTGAGATACAATGGTTTTCTTGGTATGACTCTCCTAGACGGCCTTTGTAAGTCCATCCAAACAACTGTGCGGTAGTTATATAATCTGGCAGTTTTGCCCTTGGGAGGATTAAGAGTGAAGGGGTGGAGTCTAGTCTGTCAATCAGATCATAATCAATGAGGCTGCTATGTGGGCATGGCTTTCTTCTGAGAATTCTGGGAAATATGGTTTTTCCTCCTTGGCGGCAGAAGTCTTCTCTCTCTGCTGCTCACTCCCTTGGAGAGGCTTTACTGATAAGATACATAGCACTATATCCTGGGAGCTGGAGAAGCCACATTGACCTATCTTCATGCAACCAGACCTACAGAAACAGAGAAGCCATGTAGAGACCCCTGCTAGTGCTAAGATGCTCACAATGCCACTGGATCCAGAAGACTTCCAATCCACTGGCTTGTGATCTTCCTGCATTTAGCGTCATTGCGTGTGCTTCTTTCATGAATCTGAAGAGGACTTAGAGATTGCTATTGGGCATATGGGCTAATATCGGATTTATGGGCTTGCACTGGACTGGGTTGGGATGCTTTATTAATGTCAATTACCCTTTCTGTAAAACTCTCTTAGGCACATATGAGTTTCCATGAATTTGTTCCTCTAGTCTACCTGGCCTAACACAAACTGGATGGGAGAAAGCAGCCTGGGTATGTTTCTTCTTCTCTTGATGTGTCTCATAGAGTATTGGGGAAGCATGCTAGAAGGGTGATATTATTCCATGTGAATGTTAATAGGATTAATGTGATTGTAAAACCTTGGAACTCTAATTTGGGGCTTGATTAATTTTGCAATTCTGGTGAGTGGAATAGGACCATCTCAGAGGCAGGAAAGGGGAATCTTTCTACCATCAAGAGAGAAGAACCAAGTATGGATGGCATCCTTTGAACCTTCTCTATCCAGGTAACAGAAAGTTGTGATAGCAGAAGAACAAAAACATGATGTAGAAAGGGTTGCTTCCCATCCCATCCCATCTAATGGAGCCAGGAAACCTGAGTGCCTTTGGGTAGGAGAGTCATTTGCAAAGTAGGGTACTTCTAAGCACTTAATTAGAGAGCTTGGTTTATTGGCCTCTACAGAGATGGGCTAAGGCTTATGGTAGATTGGAGGGCCATTTTTGGTATTTATCAGAAAGACTAAAGGAGATTTGTAACATTGTGGAAACAAAATAGAGGTCAGTCATTGACCAAGAATCAGAGAGAAACCTATCTTTGGGCATGAAGGAAAAGAGGCTGTTTTACCCCAAGAAATGTATCTTGGACATTTCTTAGCCTAAGTATAACCTATAAACTTCCCCAGTCACCTTTCTACTTGAAAGTATTGTTTGTGAATTCTGGGGGACCAGGGCAATGATCAGTGGAACCCAGCATAGAAGTAGAGAGTGCCATGGGAGTACCAGCTGGTGGCAGAAGATGGCAAGGTGGGGGCATGTTGAGCCTGCCTCACGGGAGTGTGCCCTGGGCTGATTTCTGTAGAGGAAGGCAGAGGGGAAAGGGTCCATGACTGTCCTTTGTGGCCGTGCCTTTCCATGCACTTTCACATTGGTCATTTCAGCTTTCACTCCTGGACAAGGAAAGATATTGTTCGAGAGTGAGTCAGTTAAAGGGATCAATTACTCAAATATGTCAGCAAGTCAAAGTCCAACACGGACATTTGTCCAGATTCAAAAGCAAATGTCAATGCCTATGGATCGATCACATAACAATCTTCCACTCACCTGACCTTTTAACTGAAGAATTCTTAGACATTTACGGAAGAAGAAGGAATCTCCCAGCAGAGTTGATAAAGGTCAGCGTATAGACTTGAGAAGTATCTGATTCCAGTTTCCAATAAATTTTTATGAACAGAATTCAAAATCACTTGTAAGGAATTTTCAAGAAGCTCTCATCTACCAAGCAAATATCCTTTGATGTAGCCAGGTGTCCCTGCTTTCACCACAATGCTCTGCCTCACGACTCTACCGCGTCACCTGGAGGAAAGAAGTTCTGGCTAGAGAAGAGAAGTTCTTTTCTTCTCCTGCCAGCGCAGGGGTAGTTACAGTCATGTCGGGGGTGGGGGCCAGGAATGGCCCGGGGTCCCCCCTAATCATGTATTATTGGACATGGCTCAGAAAAGGAGTAATTTCTGAGTGAGACTAGGTTCAATGACTCCACAGATAACTGGAAATTGAGAACCAATCTAGAAGTGGTCTATGAAACCTAAGGTTAAAAAAATCAGTGCTCAATACTAGGGGCCAATCCCCTAAGAGTCGTGTGCTGTGTCGCAAAGGATGGAGAGTGGATGTAGGTGTGAAAACTGAGTATCAGGAAAATTACTAGCATCTGCAAAATGTTACACATAGGAAGGAATTTCCTAAGGTTCATGGAAAAATGGAACGCAGAGTTAATAAGAATTTCCATGAATCTTTTGAAGTGCACTTGTAGGTCTGCAACAATTAAAAAATAAAAGGCATACAGTTATTTTTCAGGAGTACATGTGAGATAAATGAATTTCAAGGCAGATAAAATGAATCAACATCTGCTTCAATAAGCAGGACAGGTAATGAAGCTACTGTTTCTAGTCTATAGCAAGTGACAGGTGATAAATGGCATAAATAATTCCCCTTCAATGTTTATTAGGCACTTGGGATCCTTACTAGAGTCAGAGATTTAGATTTATAACAATGGTGCATTCATTACAACCATTTAAAAAATAAGAATTGGGTACGTACCCTGATCAATCACATTTTAAAGTAAATTTGGAATAACTTTTTTAAATCCTACAAAATAATTTGTGTATTCATTCAGCAGTGCTGAACTGAATCCTTAATTTTAACTTTTTGTTCATGATCTTTTTGTGTGTTGGTTAATATTATGTTTTCAAAGCCAACTGGAAGAAAAATGAGTGAGGAAAATCTAAAAAGACAAATGGAAACAATTAGTTCCAAGGATTAATGAACCACTTAACTCTCCATCTCCACAGCTCTAAAACTGGAAGAGCTAAGTAGTGCCCAACTACCACTATCTATATTATATAAATACATATATATGATCTATTTTAATCTTCTTAAAGGTCATTTAAATGAACATTTACCTAGATTTGGTATTAATGATAAAAGAAATTTCTTTTTCATTTTAATTACCAGTGCTAATGCATCCCACCATAAAGTGAATAAAAATGAATTATTTTCAAAATAAATACAGTCGAACCCCTCCCTGTACTCAACCACATCAGTACTCGACATAATCAGATTTTGATGCAAAATGTCAGGAAAACATTTCATTGGAACTTGAACAAAATACCTGGATCTGACCTGAAGCATTGTGATTTTTGCAAACAAAAGAAGTTCATGTTTTGGTCACATGGTGCTAGTTGGTGTTGTTAGTTCGCATTGTTTAAATATTTTGCAGCTGTGTTTCAAGCATTTTGCTATAATTCTCTTAGTTCTTGTGACTTTTTTTTTTTTTTACTGTTTTTAGATTAAAAACATGGGTCCCAAGGATGAGTATTTTTGAAAAGAGTCATCATGATAAGGAACTGGTTAACTGTGTCATTGATATTATTGGTGATAATCTACTGAACCCTTTTAGAAGACAGTTATTGAAACACCAACAGCAGACCACATTAGACAGATTTATTTGAAAAGAAAACTAGGCAGGTTCTGCTGAATAAAGAAGGGAAGAAAACTTCTAGAAAGCAGCTACCAGTGGATTTTATGGAGGTGGGGGGGGGGGAACTCCCCTTTCAGACAATAGCTCCCTCTCTATACCTCCTCTTCACATCTGTATTCACAGATCTAGATCCTCATCAGGCTCAAGGTACCAGCCATACTGTAGTTCCTAAAAACATTTTAATGTGTTTCTTATTTAAATTATATTATTTAACTCAATGTATTTACTTTGAAATCTCTGTGTAATGTTTTGTATAGAAAGGCAAGATTAGGGTAAAAACTTGGTAGTTGAGAATGGATTTATCTGTCGTCAGTTATTCCATATGGGTAAAATTGATTCAGGACTCAACTGCATCCCACCTTGACGCTCCTTCCAAATGGAATAGCATTGAGGTCCAGAGTTTGACTATAGATGATTCTTTGATGAAAATATCCTGTCTACATATGGTTTCTCAAACCACTTTATTCATTTCTATGTGAATACATACATGGGATGGGAGCTTCAAAAAGTATTTCATTATCTTTGACTTTCATTTTTCCAATGTTTCAAATCCCTTCTATTTTCACTAGATCTCAACTGACCATAGAGCATGGTGCTGTGATTTGTACTCTGGTTGAATTGCTTTATTAATTATACTTGTGTTGAAAGGCAACAATGATACTTTGAAGACACAGGTGCCCCAGATCCAAGACATAGTATTTTCAATTGCCTCATATGCATGTGAAAGTTGAGCATTGAGTAAGGAAAAGCAAAGAAAAAAATGATGCATTTGAATTATGGTGCTGAAGAACACTGAAAATGCATAGACTGCCAAAAATATGAACAAATCTGCGTGGAAAGAAGTGCAACCCAATTGCTCCTCAGAAGCAGGGGCAGTGAGTCTTTGTCTTCCACACTAGAGAAGAGACCAGCCCTTGGAGAAGGAGCTCAGTCATGCTTAGCGAAGAAGCGGGGAAGCTAAAACGTGGAAAGCCCTCAACAAGATGAATTGACATCATGGCTGCATGAATGAGCTGGGACAGAAGAACACCGTGAGGGCGGCATGGGACTGAGTGATCGGTCCTCCCCTTGGGCAGAGAGGATCATGAACTGGAGCCAATTGGATGGTGTCCAACAGCAACAACTGCAACGATACTTACTACCAATTTATATCCAAGGGAACCGGCACCATTCTAACTGGTTTCTCTTTCTTATTCCATTTGTTTCACTCCCTTCAACATAGAACAGGCATTAGTAGTCATGTTTTCAGATGTGGACACAAGCAGAAAAAAGTACTCCTGACCTGGTGAACTCAGTACCATGAGTTCAGTACCTACCATTAGTACCTACCATTAGAGACCTACCATTAGGTAGGACCCTAAACCAAGCATTGGAAAACCTATAAGTATCTGACTTGACTATTAAAAATAAACACTGCCATAGAGTTGATTCTGACTCATAGCAACATTTTGGGACAGAACTGTTCCTGCTGCTTTGTGGGACTCTAGCTTTATGCAGAAGCAGAAAGCTTCTCTTTTCTCCTTGGAGCAATGTGGGGTTTAGGACCATCAGCTATGGCCGGCAGGCCAACCCGCAACCACTCTCTCACCAGGGCCCCTGCTACTAAGTCTTTACGACACAGGTGGGGAGCGAACTCGTAGAAGAGGTGACCAAAGTTGCTATCGGTGCAATGAGAAGCAGCAGGAGGTCAGCTCATACTGTACACAATTCCCAATCCAAGAGCATTGTCTCTTCTCTTCGCTTTCCCTTGCAGCATGATCATTTTTACAAAAAAATCCTAATTTCAAAATTATTTGATTCATTTTAATATTTTTATTACTCATATATGCTACTTGGTATATTTTATACCAAATGTTTACATTCATATAATCAATATTATGTCGAGGTTATCGTTTATATCATGTATTTTTTAGACTTACAACATGTTCTTAATATTCTTCTATTATTGTTGTTCCCATGATTTCAATCTGGAACCTAAGACTTGTCCAGTGAGTTGAAAGGAGTAAGGAATTAGTAAGTGATGCAGTTCCCTGTGCTTCCCCTTCCTAGGGCTTTGCAGTGCTACTGGGTCTGTCGGATACAAAATGCATGAAGGTTTTCAAAAAAATTTTTTTAAAAAACAAAAGAAGTAAAATGGGCTTTTCTGGTGAACATTTTAAAGACACCTCATAGTGAAATCAATTTTGTATAATTTAATGAGGGGAAAAAATAAAAAAAACTAATAACACTAACCTACTTCCACATATATATTTTAAATAACTTCTTCCCAGTACCTCTATGCTCCCAGACTTTTGTGTGCAAGCCTTTTTCTTTTTCAGAGAATTATCTGTCACAAATTAATAAGCCTCCTTTTGATGTCATAATGCCATCTTCTATGAAGTTCAATTATTTCAATTATTTCAATCTGATGTCTTATCTCTAAGGAATAAAAATTCTCAAGACCAAAAAACAATCAAGAGTTTATAGTGAATGAAAATTCAATTGTTGATGGTGGTAGAAGTGAAAAGTAGATATCACAACCATTTTAATTAAAAGAGTTATGGTTGATAACTATATTAACCATGCCTTTTTCTTCACTGATACTATTAGCCAGTACTACTGTGATTATGTCTGTCTCAAGTTATAGTGACCTACAGGTCCAGTAGAACGGGTACTTATGGTTTCCAGGGTTGGGCATGTTTAGGAAGCAGGCTGCCTGGTCTTTCTCCCAAGGAGATACTGGTGGGATCAGTTAACAGCCCCATGTGTAACCAACCACTCCATTGGGTCTGTAGCAGGAATAAGCCCGCTGTCTTGTTAGTGGATTCTTACACTCACAGGGCACAAGAAATCAGGCAGTTTATTGCGCATTTTCTAAAGGCTTACTCAGGAAGAAAACGGTGCTACCATGTAGTCATCTTAGTTACAAAGGCGTGTGTTTGTTTCAATCACATCTTTCCAATCAAGTTAAAAGTACAATTTCACAGTCCTTCATACCACATATAAGCTGACTACAGATTTTGATATGATATTTGGCCACATTTTTCATAGAAGAACAAATTAGGCTACTTAAAATTGCTAATCTTTCAGGTTTTATTGTGTGTCTTGTCTCTGTTTGCAGCTCAGGGATCCCTAGCCTTGTTCTCGGAAGAATCTGGTCTTCCTTTTACATTTGATATTCCTTCCACTTCATTTTCATGTTCACCATGAAATGTGTTTATCTGGGGGGAAAGGTGGAAACAGACCATTAAATCTATCATTTCAGGAAGCCATGTTAGACTTTCTTATTTTTCCTTTTTTTAAGTCTTGGTTGTTTGTTCTTTGTGGATGCTGGCAGGTTGTGCTGTTGATGTTCTTATTATTGTTGCCAAACCAGTTATTTTTATACTTGCAAAGGAATGATCCTGAGGTGCGAGAGGACAAATTAGCAGATCTGAATTCAGTGATTGAAGAATATGAGCAAATTCCAGCTATCACTGGAAATTCATGAACAAGTTACTGGTAGTTGCCTTCTTACAAGAAAACAATTAAAGGTAGCCTTCTTTTCCTGAATATTAGCAAGTAAGCATCCTGTTTATTTTTATTTTCAGAAAAATTTTAAAAATACACTAACAAAGTAGAAGCACATCTGGAAATTGAAGCATATAAATATGCAAGTAAAAAGAGATGTTAAAAATCGACATAGTGAATTGTATAACATTGTCTTATTACCAGACATTCTTAGCTTAAAAAGAAAGCTAAATTTGATAGTTATCTGAATGTATAGATAGACACACATTATACTTTGTTTTGTAAGCATGATTTTCACTAGAATACTTGGGTAAATCCAGTATTCAACTTATATACGTGGTTTACAATCCTGTAATAAATTTAAAAGCACAAAAGAAAATCATCTACCATGTATTTAAAAATTAATAATGCAATCTCTAATTGTGTTTTTCTTGTGGACAACATAGCTATGTATACATGAACCTTCCGGAATTGGATCAGACATTTACTGTCTTTGTTTATCCAACTAGTAATCTCATGTATTCATTAGCAAAGATTACCATGCCTCTGTGATATCTGTATCACTGATTCTGTTTGCCTAGAGAAACCTGACAAAGATACATAGAAATTATTTTCTGAAAAGTAAGATATAAGTAGAAGTATACTAAAGGCAGAAACAGCAGATGATTCTAACCAATTACATTAGAAATGAACTGCATAAAATAAAAATTAAAAAAAAGAAATGAACTGTAATGGGAGGGGTGGCTTTTTTTTTTTTCAACCAAAAAACCAGAAATTGGTACCAGGGAAACAAAATGTGAGTTCAGGAGATGATCGCAGGAAGTTCACTGAAAGTCTATTTATGCAAGTTCCTCCCACTTTATGCAAATCAGCCAACTTGACTTTACACCTGACAAGAACAAAATAGAAGTTACAGCTAAAGAAAACAATGAGTCTCCAGGATAAAATGACAATAAATTATGCTAATACAAATGAAGGAAAGTAGTGTCTAATGCATCTTGGTAATGAATGCCCCTGAACTAACAAGCCAAGGTTGTTGACTTGCCGCCACAAAGTGCCCTGAGACCCATAGTGAGCATGGAGGGTCAGGGAGCACTGCCCCTGGGAGTCTCGGAGATTGACTTGAGGGGAAGCCAAAACTGTCTTTAACTTTTAAAATCTTCATTTCTAATCCATAGGAAAGGAGCCTGGGAGATGCATTGGGTTTATCTGGGGGACATAAGTGATCTCTAGCATCACATGAGACTACATTAGACTTTTCTTTTTGAAAAAAAATCATTTCCTTGGGGGCTCATACAAGTCTTATCACAATCCAAACATACATCCATTGTATTAAGCACATTTGTACATTTGCTGCCATCAACATTCTCAAAACATTTTCTTTCTACTTAAGCCCTTGGCATTAGCTCCTCATGTTTTCCCACCCTCCCTGACGCCCCCCTCCCTCATGAACCCTCGATAATTTATATATTTTTTTCATATAGGACACTGTCCAATGTCTTCCTTCACCCTCTTTCCTGTTGTCTAGACTTTCCTATTAGCATTTAACTGCTCATCACAAGGTAAGGGGTTCACACCCACCAGCCCCAGGAGAAAGGAAAGATTTTGTCATCTCCTAAAGACGGAAACCCAAATGTCCAGTTTTACTCTATCTTACAGAGTTACTGTGAATCACAGTCAAAGCAACAGCAGTGGGTTTCAGATTGTACTCATCAATAAGGGGCATGGAATAATTTCAAAATTTTAAAGAATATTGAAGATTATCCCCTGAGAAACTAAAACATGTACAATCCCCATTCCTATGTAAAGATTGACTTTAAAAGCTAGATGGTTGCCCACCTCACAATTCCACACTTGAGTCCTTGTGCCTCCTCTCTCTCAACTGTCATCCCCAGAAGAGCTAACAGGTTCTCGTGGGACTGATTCTAACCAAAACACGGACATTGACCAAAGCTTGGTCTCAGATGTACAGTGCTTCTCTGGGACTGGGGCTCACTGGCCCATCTGCTTCTGCTGTTGTTTGGGGACATATTCAGTTCCAAATCATAGTGACCCTGTGTACAACAAGACCAAGGTTGCCTCTATAGACATCTGAAGGAGGCATGTTATAAAGTCAACTTCAGATCTTCACCCACAAACTGATTTCTCGATCACTCACCAGTATCTCACCAAGTGGAGTTTGCCTTTCATTGTTTCATCAGGTCAAAAACACTGGTTTGCTTCTCCTCTCCTTTCTTTCTTGTAAGAACAAGTAAAACAGATCCAGCCACCTGACCATATACTATGCTGAGCACAGAATAAATCCAAACTCTTGTCTCACACAAAGCCTCCGCCACCCTGATCCAATGCCACCACCCCCTTTCCTCAGACATGTTTTAATAGCTTCCCTCCTCCTTGCTCACACACTGCTGTTCATACTACCATTCTCTCCACAGCAACCAAACGAAATCTCCTAACACAGTAGTCTGGTGCTCTGCTCAAAATACTTCAGTGGTTTCCCAATCTAATCATAGTCCAAGTCCAAGTCCTTATTCTCTCCTTGGGCCTGTGCCCTTTCTGCCCTACTGTCCTTCCCTGCTTCTCTCTCTTTTCACTTTGGTCATTTTGCTCTTCTCACTGTCTCTTGGACAGTCCCGTGTTGCCAAAGCTGAATGGAAAGTAGAAATAATAAATGAGATACTGTACAGCTAAGATCATTAAAAAGGTATATCAGGGAAAATGGATTACAGATTAATGATACTCCCTTGAATATGAGTTATTCTGATCATTTAAAAATTAGATTTTGGAGTCAAAATAACCTTGCTTTTACCACTTACCTCTTCAACTTTGGGTCTAGATTAATGGAAGTGTATTCAAAATCTATTAGGAGCTGGAGATGTTGAAAGCAGTGTCCTCGTAGATGCTAAAGATTATTAATTTAGCAGGATTGTGAATGTCATCCACAAATGATATATGTCCTTAGTTACATTAAAAGTGGCAGAAATAGGAGGTACCTGCCTCATTTCTAATGAGTCAGCATTAGAAAGAATTTCCCAAGTACATGTCCTTTTATTTAATATTTATTTACCACTTTGTCTTATAAGGATTCAACTTCCCAAGGTTGCACCCTCACATGATCATACTCAAATCATTCTGAACAATTGGCTTTTCACACTGCAGTAGTCTTGAAACATTAAACCAGGCAACTTGCCATATTTCTGATTTCAGTAATATGTGCCATAGTTTGGTTCTGAAGAATTAGCAACATTTTCTATAAATATGTATTCCAGTACATTCAGATCTGCATGAGGAGGGAAAATCTTTCTGAAGATGTCTAAGAAACAAAATTATCATGTGATTTATGAATAGAAATATTTTCTTTCTTAGACAGATATCATCAGAAAAGAAAAATCCTCTCTTCAGAAAAGGCACACAAATGAACAAAAACACCCTGTTATTTTCTTATTATCTCACATTTCAGCTTTCAGAGTAATCCAAAAGGAAGAAGGGGCTAATGGAGTCTTCTATGTAACAGTCTTGATGCGAATATGTGTTGAATATTTATGTTGGCATTATTAACCACAAAACATAATTCAACATCCTCTAAGCACCAGACTCTCTCCTCCAACAATCACCTTGTAGTTACGTATGGCACCAATGCACAACCACCTAGAACAAAATCTTTGGGATTGCAAGAGCCAACACAAGTTTGTTCTTATTTCCCACTACTGAATTCTAACTTGTCCCTCCTGGAGTCAAGGGGCACTTAGTTATCCCCAGGCTCGGCTAGCTTTGGGTTCTCGGGAGAACTCATTCAATGACTGGGCCTCTCCAGTACCTGCAGGTCTCCTCTGTTGCATCCCTCTTGCTTGGCTTCTCACAGACCTGCATTTATGTGTGCAGCATCTTTTATTCACATTGTAGAGAGAGGTGGCATGAGAGAGTCCATTTCCAACATGACTGGTCTCCATTCTGAAACCTCCCATACAGCTGCTAGTTTCTGGTCCCTCTCAAATGCCCTTAAAGAGTGACTCCTTTTTATTTCCCACACCTTCCTCTGTCACTTACTGCTCTGCCATCATATTCTAGCCCCTCCAATGTACAACACTCAACCTTCACCTTACTTGTGTATGTCTCAAAGGTTGACATTGTTAGCAAAGTCTCATTCCCTCTGTGTTAGGCTGGATTTCCTACAAGAGCATAACCAACCATTCTTATTTTATTATGTTTTTGCTCAAACCTAACCCTAAACATAACCATCACCATAAATAGCAATCCTTATGTAAGCCACTCAATGCCATTGAATCGATTGGGGTTTTTGAGTCTGGGTATCTTCCTGACGGTAGAAAATCTCATCCTTCTCCCACAAAGCAGCTGTGGGTTCAAACTGTTGAGTGTGAGATTAGCAGCTCAAGATCTAAGTCACGAACTACACCAGTGGAGTTCCTGTGAAGAGAAGTTTATTTTGAGGAAATGGTTAATGTCATTGCAGAGATGATCAGGGTCCACGTGTATGGGTCAGATGTCAGACTGGAGGATTCCTCTCCCTGACACAGCTCCAGGACCAACAGACTCCAGATCAGCAAGTCAGATAACAGTCTGTGGGCTCATGCACTCTAGAGGCTGATGTGGGATAGTAGTCTAGGGGCTTATAGGCTACAGAAACTATCAAACCCTAAGATTAAAAAATACAACAGTCTAGTTTCTCAAATCAGAGCATTCAAACTGGATACAGGAAGCACAGAGTTTTTTCAGCACAGAATCAGAGTTCTCCAGGACTTCCATAAAGAGTTGATATAGACCACATCCCCAAGAAAATGCCCTTTTCATTGGACAATGGCTGGGGATTACATCATGGGAGATGATCGCATTATTGTGTGACTACAAAACCTGAACACCAAAGCACAGTCAGGTGGATCACATTTCCATATAATTATCTCAGCAGTACATTGACAGGGTGCTTTCTGAAGTTCAGACCAGATTCAGGAGAGGACACGAAACTAGGGATATAATTACCAATACCGGGTGTATCTTGACTGAAAGCAGAGAATACCCAAAAGGTGTTTACTTGTATTTTCCTGACCATGTAATGGCATTGAACTCTGTGAATCATAACAGTCTTTGGGCAGGCTTGAGAACAGTTGCAATTCCAGAACATTTCATTGTGCTCCTGTGAAAATTGTATATGAATCAAGAGGCAGGTGTGTGAAAAGAACAAGGGAACATTACATGGCTTAAAATCATGAATGACATGCATCAGGATTGAATCCTGTCATCATACTTATTCAATCTGTATGCTGAGCAAATCATCAGAGAATCTGCATTATATGAAGAAGAATGTGACATCAGAATTGGAGGAAGACTTATTAACAACCTTCAATACACATATGACATAATTTTGCTGGCTGAAAGTGAGAACTTGAAGCCCTTGCCGATGAAGATTGAGGATTACAAGCTCCATTATGAATTACAACTCAATGTCAAGAAGGTCCAAATCATAACAACTGGACCAAGAGCTTACAAGATAGATGGAGAGAAGGATGAAGCTGTCAAGTATTTTTTCTTACTTGTATCTACAATCAATGATCATGGAAGGAACCCTGAAGAGATATTAAAACATGTAGCATTCGGTACATCAGTGGCACAAGACTTCTTTAAAGTGTTAAAAACAGGGATATTACTTTGAGGACTAAGGTGCACTTGACCCAAGTCATGATATTTTCAATCATGTCTTAGGCATGTCAAAGTTGGACAGTGAATAAAGAAGACCAAAGAAGAATCCATGGATTTTAATTATGTGACCATAGAATGTTAAAAGTATCATAAACTGCTAAGAAGATAAACTGAGGAAGAAATAATGGCCAGAGAGTTCCTTTAGAGGCAAAGATGAAGAAACTTCCTCTTAGAGACGTTTGGCATGTGGTCAGGGGCAGTCAGTCCCTGTAGAAGCGTGTTATGCTTGGTTAGATGGAGGGGCAAGAGAAAGGCCTTCATGATGGCCTGACACACTGGCTGCAACAATGGTCTCGAGCCTAGGAGCAGAAGCGAAGCAGGCGCAAGACCAGTGGTCTTCCAGGCTGCTGTGCATAAGGTTTCTGTGGGCCACAACAGACTCAATGGTCCCTGAAACAACAGCAGTTGAGTTGACGCACACCTGTCACCATCACTCCCCAGTCCTTCTCCACTTCATTCAGTACTCTATCCTTGGTGATATCTTCTCCTATCACTTTCATCACCATCTCTCCGCATGTTGATGGCACTTTCTTACTGAGTTTATGGATGATTCAAAATCCTGCTGAAAATATCCACCTCAAGCTCCATATGGTCAGAAATGAATTACCTGCCCTTTCTCCTCAAGTTTCTTTTCCTGCTGACATTCCCTCTTGTTTGATGACCTTTCCATTGATAAAACCATTCATCTGTAATCACCTGTTCCACCCTGTCTCAAATACCCATAACCTTCATTAGTGAGTTAACTACTTTCATTTCTCTCAACTCCACATTTCTCACCAGTGCACATCTCTCCACCCTTGGCAAAGGATGCCCTGCAGTGCCTTTGCACCTTATCCTGACAACATCCTAACCGGTTCCTCAATCCCCCCACTCATGCACACCCTCCCTCTGAAGCTTGGGTCATTTTTCTCACATTTCCATCTGATCAGCTCATTCCACTGGTCAGCTGGCTTCATTGGCACTGCCTGTTGCCTTCACACTGGCATAAGCATCTTTAATTTGACCCTGGTGATATATATTTGCTATAAAATAAGTCAAATTATAAAACAAAATATTGAACAGGTAGACAGATTCTAGCAATAGCATCATATACTTATGAAAAGTGAGGAATATATAAAAAACTATGTGCCTGAATAGAAATTCAGTCTCAAAGTCATTGCCATTGAGTTTATGCTAGCCCATTTCCATCCTACAGGACAGAATTGCCTCTGTTATTTCCCTGGACTGTATGTAACTCTTTAAGACAGTAGAAGGTCTGCTGGTTTCTAACAGTTGACCTTTTGGTTAACAGCCCAGCACATAACCACTATGCCACCCAGGCTCCTTTGCCTGAATAGAAGAAAGCTCAACATACAGGGCATGAGGATAAATCCACAGCAGTGCAATGTTTTCAGTCATCTCCATTAACAGTAAACAGAGGAGCTCCAAAACTCCTTGCCATATATCATTGCTCCAGAAATTGTAACCAAAATTCCTTCATGGAATTGTTTACCCATAATTACCCACAATTGTTTACCCATAATTGAAATCCAAACCAAAACAAAAATCCATACCATTTCTCTCCAGTCAATTATCATTCATAGAAACTACAGGACAGAGTCAAACGATCCCATAGAGTTTCCAATGCTGTCATATTTCCTGAATCAGACTGCCCTGTCTGCCTGCCATGGAAGGGCCGGATGGGTTCAGTGCAAGCTACAGGCATTTCCACTGGTATCCCAAGAACCACCAAGACTCCCTCAAGGCAGAAGAGTGACACAAAATTAATCACAGGGATGGCCTCGACGCTTGTTCTCTTGCTAGTATGTGCTTTACATGCTTTTAATGGGCCGTAAGTAGTAATAATACATATATTTAGATTCAAAACAATAAAATTCACAGTATACTTTAAACACTGCCTTTTTTAAATAAAGTGGTTGGATTGAACTTTATTAAGTTCAGTGATATCCAAGGATCATAGATGGGTGGGTGGAGTGGGGGAGGCTTTAATAATTAGGGGGAAATTCTATTATTTTTTCATTCCATTTTTATCATTTTTTTTTTTGGAAACACACTTGCCTGATTCCTATTCACCATTATCTATTTTTAAAATTTATATTGGTAATTTTCATTTTGTATTTGTATTTCACTTGATCCAGATTATCATGCTATGTGCATGTTTATAGCAGAAAATGTGTTTTTATTCATTTTCTTGGGAACTTATACAACTCTTATCACAATCCATACATCAATTGAATCAGGCATGTTTTTACATATGTTTCCCTCATTCTTTTCTACACATTACTTTTTATTGAGTCCTTGGTATCAGATATTTTCCCTATCAAGAAAATATTTTCAGTCTATAACATACACTAAAGCCTGTTTATAAAATATGTATGTCTATATTATACTGTAAGGCTTAAATATAGACTATCAAAGAAATTTCTCTTGATTGAATTATCTTAAAAGTTATGAATGGTACATAGTTGCTTAAAAACAACACAAACATACATTTTCCTAAGTAATTTTTAAATATAAAATAATTTTCTGGAAATTAATCTCTTAATGGGGTGAATAAATATCATTTGTCTCAACTAATCTGTATAGCCACAAATAAAGTTATTCATTAATAGACTAAGACAGAAATTATCTGTTTTATTCCTTTTGTGGTAACATCAGTGAGAAAACTGATCTCACAGTTTAGATAGAAATTGAAGGTGTTGATATAGCTGGGTTTATATGTGTGCATATATATGCATTTTATGGACATGCAGCCATATATTCAAATATACATGCACAAGAGAAAGCTTCAGAAAATCATGGAAATGGAATGAAAAGATAATGGATTTTTCCACAAATTTGTAAGTCTCATTATATTTCAAATGTACTTCTATGTTAAATCTGAAAGTAAAAAATAACATTGAAAGGAGTATTGCTTGGGGGGGGGGTGAGGGGTATGTGAGAAAATCAGAGGGGCTAGAATCGTCATTTTATAAACTTAAACCTGCAAAGACTCGATTTGCTGGAGTAAACTAGCATGAATTATTTCATGAGACATAATATTGATTTACTGGGAAGGAGTAAATACAAAATGGATGCGGCACAGGTGGGGCAGTGAGGGAGGGGTCAAAGAGAGCTGATGTCAAGTAGTTCAAGAAGGAAGAGAATGTTTGAAACTGTGGGAGTGATTGTACATTGTTGCTTGATGTGATTCAACTATGGAATGATCTCTAGTAGCTCCCAATAAAATGGTTTGGGGGGGAAAATAAAGAAGACCAGAAATTAAAACATCAGTGTGCGGGGGTTTTAGGAACAAGGTCACTTCCTGCAAGACCACACTCCAGGGCCACACGGGAGACTTCCAGAATGCTGATCAATCATGCAAGGACCCCCTGCAGATTATTTGAGAGCCACTCTGAACTAAACAGGTCACCGGGAGCTTATCCTATGGAGTGTTGAGTAACTAAAGAAAGCTAGAAAAGAGTGTATGTGTATATGAGCCTATGGAAGGAATCTTGCATAAAAAAACAATGTGATCTAGGTGATCTAGGATGGGAAGAGAAAGGACCGTGAAAAACTATACAAGCAACACTGACTTAGACATTTACACCAAAATAATAGAGAACCGAATGTGTGCTTAAGGATTTGTGTGTGACTACACACAAATAAATATGCGGTCACATAAAGAAAAAGAGAATATATGATTTTTTACACATTGGATGAAAATCAGTACCCAACAAAAAATCAGCTTGCTTTGTTCTATTTCATTCATTTCTCAATAGAGTTCTAGAAGCTGGGATTGGAGTTACTTTGGGGACAGAGATAAGATGCTTTGTTCTGACCATGCAGAAGGAACTTCTGCAACCTTTCACTTATAAAGAGATAAGGACTCTTTACTTCACAAATAACCAGCAAGAAGAGACAAAAGACCATAGTTCACTCTTCCTCATATATTCATTGGCTAGAAGGTGAGGATGGATCAAAGATAGCATAGAGGTAGACAAACATATGTGCTACATACAAACCACTCTTTATTTTCAGTTCCATAGAAGCCTTTGTTAGTTGAGGCCTAATTAACATAGCCTACATTCAATAGTTCCGTCATTTCAAGGTTAGTTGTGCAATCATCATCACCATCAACTTTGGCAAATTTTCTTCTTTCTTGTACCATTCATGTTGACTCTCCACTCCCCCTACTTCCCCTTCCTTGCCCCAAGGTAATCATTAATCCAGCCCTGGTGCCTCTGTCAAGTATGCTCTGGGCTGCAGACCCCAGGGAGGGTCTCAGGAGAAAGATGGGACTGGCTGCCCCCTTAAAGATTCACAGCCTCGAAGGTCCTAGATAGGGGGGTTATGGTCAGAACCCACTTAATGGCCACGGGATTGGGGGATTTTATTTTTTCATAAACTTTTAACTTTCAATGAAGACTGGTCTCTATATTTTCTACCCACACCTCCTCCATAGTCCTGGGTTTTTTAGCTCAGAAATCATTGAAATTATAGGACATTACAGTTCTTGGGAGAGGAGGGAAAAATAAGCATTTTTAATTTTTGTTTGTATATAAACAAGTTTTTTTAAGAGTCAGCATGATTCAACCATTGCCTGATTACCATTACACAGAGCCTTGATGCGTTGTTGGGTATCCGAGAGTGGGTTCCACTCCTATTGTTGCTCTTTTTTGTAGGTCATTGAGTTAATTCCAACTTCAAGAGACCTTCTGTGCCACAGAACAAAACACACCCCGTCCCACACCATCCTCACAATGGTTGCCATGTTTGGACCCATTGTGACAGGCACTGTGTGAATTCATCTCCTTGATGGTCTTCCTCTTCTTCTCTGACTGTCTACTTCTGACTCAGAGCAAGTATAAAACTGGGAAATATTAAATGATTATACCTGAAAATGTTTTATAGCAGTCAAGCTGTGTGATTTAACTTCACGATGTTAAAAAGAAAAGAAAAATTAGGGGTGAACTTTGGTGACCGTAGAAGAGCTTGGACTTCAGAAAAGCCTCTGAAATGGAAACGTTTCCCTTTGTTTATAGATTCTGTCATCTTTCTATTGGACATGAGAGAATGGTCTTTACTTCTGTCAGAACTTGATTTTTTTATGTAAAAAATAATAGTATGTAAGGAATTTTATCCCTTGACTTTGGCTTCCATAAAACATTGGAATGTGACAGAGAAAAACATAAGATATCTGAATCAGATCTCAATAAATCTGTTTTAAAAAGCATGGATTGAAAACAGCCAAGATAGTGTTCACCAAGATGATTACAGATCATTTAATCTTAAATCGCTTCTGTTTCTTCATCAAAGAGCATGAAGAAGAGAAAAAAATGTCCATCTTCTTCATTTGTCCTTTTGTCCCTTTTGAAAATCATTTTATAAGAGTGCATACAACTCATCACAATCCATACACTCATCCATTGTGTCAAGCACATTTGTACATTTGTTGCCATCATCATTCTCAAAACATTTGCTTTCTACTTTGAACCCTTAATATCAGCTCCTCACTTTTTGCCTTGCTCCCCACAGTGCCTCCTTCATGAACCATTGATAATTTACAAATTATTATTATTTTGTCATTTTACATATCCAGTTTTCCTTCACCCGCTTTTCTGTTGTCTATTTCCCAGGAAGGGGGCTATATGTATATCCTTAAAATCAGTTTCCCCTTTCTCCCCTACCTTCCCCTTACCTTCCTCAAATTGCTACTCTCATTATTGGTCCCAGGAGTTTTATCTGTGCTGGATTACTGGTGTTTCCAGTTCTTATCTGTATCATTGTACATCCTTTGGTCTAGCTGGATTGGTGAGGCTGAATTGGCATCATGATAGTGGGGATAGGACTGGGAAGCATTAAAGAACTAGAGGAAAGTTTCATCATTGCTATATTGCACACTTACTGTTCATCTCCTCCTTGTGACCCTGCTGTAAGGGGTCGTCCAGTTGCCTAGAGATGGGCTTTGGGTCCCCATTCCACACTCCCCCTCATTCACAATGAAATGGCTTTTTGTTCTTTGCTGCCTGATACGTGATCCCATCGACACATCATGATGACACAAGCTGGCGTGCTTCTTCCAAGTGGGCTTTGTTGCTTCTCATCTAGATGGCCACTTGTTTATCTTCAAGCCTTTAAGATCCCAGATGCTATATCTTTTGATGCCAGGCACCATCAGCTTTCTTCATCACATTTGCTTATGTAACCTGCTTTGTCTGTAGCAATTGTGCCAGGAAGGTGAGCATTATGAAATGCCACATTAATAAAATAAAGTGTCCTTGCCTTGGTGGAGTACTTGAGAAGAGGTCCAATGTTCTTCTCCTACCTTAATACTAAAATTATAAATATGTGCACGTAGATCTACTTTCCCATTGTCATATATAAATACATTAATATGAGTACATGTCTGTATTTGAATCTTTACAAAATGTTTGAATCTTTACAAATAGTTCTTTCCTCTATTTCCTTTTATTTTCTTCCTGTCCCACTATCATGCTCAATTACCATTTGGGTTTCAATAATTCTTCTTGTTTACATCTCCCTTGATCAAGTCCCACCAGGCCTTCAGTGCCCTCCTTGCCATTGATTTTGGACCACTTCCTGTTTCCTTTTCCCTGGATTTGTTAACACCACTTCCTAACCCCCCTCCCCCATCTCCCAGATCCCCCCCCCTCACCCAGAACCATTGGTCCTATTGTATTCTCCTCCAGATTATTTATCCCACCTACCTTATCTAGATAGTGCTGTAGAGGTAATAATATGCCCCCCAAAACCATGACAGAGTATGACAAGGAAACCAAAGGAAATAAAAGAACAATAACAAAAAAAACACTGACCAAAAAAAAGAAAATAAATAAAAGCCTGCAAATAGTTCAAGGTCTGTTTGTTGACCTTTAGAAGTGTTTTCCGGTAGAATTTGATGGGATGCCAAGCCCTGGCCCCTACGTCTATTTTGGTATTCCCTGGGGGTTTCCTTGCTCTGCTCCCCTTGCTGTTCTGTTACACATCCTTAGTTTTTTGCCTCAGTGTGGTGGGGTCAGATTAGACACAATTCCCACACTGTGTCTCAAGTATTGTCCCCCCCATAGGGCTATGGGTCAATGAGAAATGTTGTGTTTCATAGGAGGTCCAGTTATAAGATCCTATCTGTGCATTAGCTGCTCTGAGCAGGGATATTATCCTCAAGACTTGGTGGGCCAGATTATGTTCCACTCTCTCTTCCATTGGAATTCTATCCTTAGGCAGAATCAACAATACTCCCTCATTCCTCTCTTGAGCATGTTAATATCAGGGATGAGTTTCAAAATGGTGAGTTTCACATTTCTCAAGGTCTTCTCCTCTACATAATATCAAAATTATACTGATATGTAGGATAATTGTTCCTTTTGTGCATATAATTTACCATTAAGGACACTCCAGGTTTTTCTTGCATTTGACAATTTGCTGTGTTTTAATATATTTCTTCTCTCCACTAACATATGGTGCTTCTGAAGTCTTTAGGGATGGGAGCCTGACCTGTGCAAATCTTTCCCACAACCAAATAGCTGACAAAATCACTTTTCTTCTTTGGAGCTTTGTGTCTTTTTATGTAAACAGTGTAAGATATCTAAAGTCAGCAAAAATCGCCTCATGCATTACAAAGGAGAAATAAAGTCAGATAAATAATAAATAGAACCAAAGTGAGGAATCATAATAGAATCAGTCCTACAGCAAGACCGTGCATTTATTCTCTACGAGAATCCCCTGATGATGCTTGCAGGGCTGTTGCCAGGGTCCTTGAAGAATCCGTACAGTAGCGAGGTCTGGACACATGTTACTGCAGTATCTTTATAAATCTGTCCACAGAGAGCAGGCACTTGCCTCTTCTCCTTTGTAGAACTTGAAGTGGTTTCATTTAATGTAATCTATTGTCTCAGCTATCTTTATATTAGCAGTCTTCCCCCTCTCCACAATGTACCTAGAAATTACGTTGTAAGTTATATCTACAGATATAAATGGATAGAGTGAAATAGACATGAAAATCTCATGTTTTGAAGTTACTTATTAGGACCATATAGCTGCACCAGTGCCAGGATCAACAAAGAAGAGACCCTGGCTGTTTGGGAAATAACAGGACTTTCCACTAATAAAGCCCTGTCAGTCAGTGAGGTTGGTCTTCAGGAATTCCCATGGACACAGAAGCTCTATCACAGGGAGCCATTTGAAGGGAACACCTTGAAAAGGGGGAGTGACCATCAGAAGAATGCACTTTCATAATACAGGTTTCAAAGTTTCCAGAAATACAGTTTATTACTAAAGTCAAAATGTTGGTTTGGCCCACGGGATTTGTTGTTACCCAGATTCTCTCAAGGCTGGTGTGATAGTTGGACTTTATGTAAACTTGCACCTAAGAAGAGGTTGAGTAAGAGATGGTGTACAACCTGTCAATCAGCTTGCAGCCTGATGATGCCGCCTGGGAGGTGCGGCCTTATGATAAGAGAGACAATGGGAACATTTTTCCTCTTTCCCCGATAGACACATTATTATCATCACAAAGGCTTAAGTATTAGAGTAAAATTCATTAAAAGATATGATTAAAAATCACGATTTGCCAAGAAAGTCTAAAGTCTTCCCCCTCCTTTTTTTTTGCCAAAAAATCTTTTCTATGATGGAAGGAACCAAAGTTATTGATTATGAATGCAAAGGATTATGGTTCTTTTTTATCATTATTACTTGGTTTTCTAGACCATGAGATTTAATATCAATGATATTTTCCCCATATTTGAAATTCATAATCAAATGCCAGATCAATGTATACAAGACTTTCAAAAGAAAAACTGAATAAGAATGAGAACCAGCAGGGACCAGCATTTTTAGCCTAATAACCTGTATTACTTTTGGTCTCCTCTGCACATACACACTGACTTAGATTACACAATTAAAGGCTTATGTTTTCTCTGTTCTAAATGGCAGTAGTTTAAGAATAGTTCCCTCTACAGTGTGTACCAGACTTTCAAATGTATTTTTTTAATTCTAGAAATTTCTAATCTTCCCATCCGCACTTCTTTCCCCAACTTGTGCTTGCTCTGGACAGTGTCAGGGTCTGGAACAGAATGAGAGTTGCCTTCTACCCCTTGTGGAGATAGAGAGCCATGGCCCAAGCTAAGGAGATGGATCAAACACTTTGCAAAAATGCAATCAATAAGGGAGATGCTTCTGAAACCTCAAATAGTGCATCTCGGCTGCTGACCAACCACATAGGAATTTAAATACTTTGCTCTTATCATGATTTTTCATCGCTATTTTGAAAGAGCATAAAATTGTTAGAAAGGGGGATATATCAGGAATTAAATGTGCCTAAGTATATTTTTGTATTCAATTTTAAAACACTTCTCAAATGTATGTTTTCAATAATGTTAATTTAAATCTATGTGTTTACTATTTTAAAAATAGAGCAAAGGATGCAAATTATTAATTGGCTAGGGTATGGAAGCACACAGGTATCAGGAGCCCATGTGTCACAGAGGTCATGTGTTGAGCTGCTAACGACAACGTCAGCAGTTTGAGACCACCAGCCACTCTGCTGGAGAAAGAGGAAGCTATCTACTCCCATAATGACTTAATGCCTCAGAGAAGTGCCGGGGCAATTCTATCCTGCCCTCTGTGGTCACTGTGGGTCCAAATGGAGCTGATGGCTTTAGTTGTATGTGTGTGTGTATATAAATGCAATATACATAAGGATAAGAAACTACAAATTATTTTAAAACAATGATTAATCTTCATTTAGGTCTATAACAAACTTTTTAGTGTCTCTGATAAAATTTCTCCTATGACACTCTGTTGAATAATGAAGCCTGTCGGTGCTGGGGGCTACTAACCTCAAGGTCAGGGCTTCACACAAACCAGATGCTCAGCAGGAGGAAGATAGGTTGTCTGCTACCTCTAAAGATGGACAGTGTCAGCGTCGCTCAGGACGGGATCCCTTCCATTGTATCAGATGAGATCACCATGAGTTCGAATCCAGGGGAGGGCAGTGGACAGTGGGTGATGGGTCATATGTTAGAAATATCCTCTTCTGTGATTCACCCGAAACATGCCCCCAACAGTTTATTATGTCAGACACATATTCCCTAAAGTTAAGGTATCTTTTACTCTGAACACCTCTCAGTTCAACTACTAGGTGCATGCTACCAACAACTGTGTCTGTTTCTTTATACGGGCATAGGAATATGAACTTGGCCATGCTGCTGAATGTTACATCATTTTATTGGTTGTTCTCACCTATAAAAGTTCATTCAAGGAGCACTGGTAGTACGGTGGCTAAGCATGGAACGGCCAAGCTCAGGGCTGGCAGTTAAAGTCACCACCGCCTCCTGTGAAGTTCTACAGCCTCCCAAACACCCTATAGGCTGCCTATGCCTCAGAGTCTCTATGGCAGGGAGTTTGGGTCCTGGGTGGGGGTGGGGATGGGATGGGGATTGGGGATAAAGGAAGGGGGGAGAGGGCACTTAAAATGTCCTTAAGCAGGTTCCCATTTGCTATTCCCCTCAGGAAAATCACCATTGAGCAGAAATGGTTGGACTGTTGAATGTGAACATATTGCTTTGTAAACCACTTCATGGCTTTTTCAAAACAGTGGCTATATCAATATGAAATAACAGGAATGCAAGCCTGTAGGGGAATGGAGCTGCATTCCTAAGTCTGTACTGCACACTAGTGGTGGCTTAGAGCAAATGCATGCCTAATTCTTCATTACAGCAAAAGTCCATGCAGTGGAAAAGATGGCCTTTCATAGTGAAGTTCAGACTTTCTGGCTTAAAGAGTGTATACAAGAGGTCACTAAAAAGTCCATGAAAAATGGAAGTCAAAGATAGCATCATTTTCTCACAAGCTTTTGTAAGGTATCTCTTACATATACACTCCATGCAACTGATGCTTTCTGGGTTGTGAACTCTCCTCTGCACGTACTGAACTTGTTACCACGCTTCATCTCTCAATAAAGTGTGCACATTTCAGCACCTGTGACCCTAAGCAGTCCGAACCCAAATGCATGTACATATGTATTTGTCTGTGTCTATGTTTGTGTGAGAGAGAGAAAGAGAGAAAGGGGGAGCCCCAATGCGTAAGGTGAAAACAATGTCACTTTGATACACTTAACGGATGAAGTCAGAAAGGAGACATGTCCTCAATTCATTTTGCTGGATTCATAAAATCCTCATTGAGATATGTAACAGTTTGCAGATACCCAAACTCAACTTTTGCTACTCTCATTGTAGCTCCATTCCAATGACGAATGACTGGGAAGCGTGTGGTGTTTGACTGGGCATACTAGAAAAGTCCGTCACCCTTCTACATCCCTATGATCCTGAGGTGAGTGGAAGTGAGACAGAAATGGTAACTACCCTCTCAGGGCCTGTGGGCTTCATGCCAAGACTCTAGAGGGCGCTGTGTGCATCAGAGAAAGATCTGGGAACATGTCCATTTGTGATTTCAATGAATGGAAGTTAAGATTAGGTGAGAGTTGTGTTGAGTGCCACCTTTGAAGGGCTTCTTAGTGGTTTGACAGTTAAGATCCAGTATTCCTCAGTACAATTTAACATGATGTAATAAACGCTATGGCATCTATGGTCAGGAGCCAAACATCTGGAAGATTGAGGTGCAGGTCAACTCCCCTGATGCAGCTCACAGTCCTGATGCAATTGGAGGTTTTCCTTATGGTGTGGTCTACTTCCTATATTAATAGATGCTATGGAAAATTTGGGGTGTTTTTTTTTTTTTTTTGCAGAGTCTCGGTTTTGCATCTGGTTAGTCCACGTTCAGGTCTTTGGAACTGAGCCAATGCCTCACCATAATGCCTGCCAATACCGGGAGCCATTTGACCCAATAACCACCTGCCAACCTTGGATTTATCTGACTCTTCGGCCTGTGGTGTTCCTGCCGATGGTGGGCTCATCAGCCCCAGCAGCTACAGGAGCCAGAAGCCTCCAGCTTGGCATGTGACCCACAGGCGTGAAGTAGGACTGCACTTACCTGCTTCTACAAATATGTGAGCTGCTTTCGTGGTAAGAATTTTTTCTCTTGACACTGAATTTGCCCCTCTAGAGAACCCTGCCTAGCAAGATTCCAAACTTTATCTCTGGCTAAAATCAAGCATTAAAAAGCCCTCATATGTGATTTCATAAGTACAAGAAATCATTACCTTTAAAATTGATGCAAGAATATTCTAGAATAATTTAGGTAGTCTCAGCCATGATTATATAAAAATTAAGACCATCATTTTTGGACAAAAATATCATTGTCCAATAAATTGATTTAAAAGTATTTAGCTTGCCTGATCACTATCCTAGTCTATATACTCAAATTCTACCCCACATTAGCTTATTGTTTTACACAAGAACATTTACAGTACATTTTTTCATAATAGATGTTCATAAACTATTGAAGTTGAATGGTTTTACAACAGATAGTTGTTGGTGAGCATGCAAAAGAAACTTTAAAAAGGCAAACCACGATTCATGAACAATTTTAATGCTAACTATGCAAAGAAGCTCAATAAATACCAATCTATATTAAGAATAAAATAGCATTGCCTTTGTTATATGAGAAAGAGCTTCGGTGGCCTTCTGGCATACAGTGAACTGCAAACCACAGTGGTTCAGCAGTTGGAACCCATCTGCATCTCTTCGAGAGAAAGAATGAAGTACCAGTCTTATTTCTCAAAGAACAAAGCCATGGAAACCTCTGGGCAGGTATGTCCTGGCCTGAAGGTTCACTATGAATTGCAATCAACTCCATAGTGATGGGTCTGGGTTTGGTTTGGTTATAGTGATCATTTAAAATAAGTGTGCATTCGAACACAATGTCTCCATGCACGAGATAAATCACTCAGTTGTGCTTTGATGTTATTTTCTTTATTTTAAAAAATGTTGAATGCTTTATTCTCAATTGAAGAACAACTAGTCCTTAAAAGGCAGTTCCATATTCACTAAATATTCTGGTATTTGGGACATTAGGGTTCTAAAACATCTGGGGAAAGTTCAATTCATTATAGCAGCACTTTATAAAATTAGTCTTTTGGCACAATTTAGTGAATAATTAGCATTGGGTTTGCTAATCACAGGCTGCAACAGAGTAAAGAGGGTTTGTTCTTATTTTTAAAATATGGATCCAGTACAACGATGGTCCTTATAGTGTGAACTTACATACAACCAAATATGTTTTCCCAGTTACTCTGAGTTTAATAATACATGTTTTACAATTTCTGAGTGAGGAAGAGGAAAACTTTAGCAGTGCCGGCTACTGAAGCACTCACTCACTGCCATCCAATCCATTCTGACTCCTGGCGACCCCATAGGTTAGAGACGAACTGCCCCTGTGGATTTCCTCAGCTATAGAGCTTTAAAGTGCTAGGTGTCATATTTCGAATGTGATGCATCTCATAGTAGTTTTGAACTGCTGACCTAGTGCTTAGCAACCCAACATAGCACCTACTATGTCACCAGAATTTCACACTAATGATACAAGGGACCTTGAAAACATCAGAGAAAAGGAGAATCAAAAGCAAACAAATATTTTCAGAAACTCTTTGAAACCCACTTGTATGTGAGTTCCAGTGTTCATCTTATTCAGAATCTCTAATGTTTAATCCCCGCACCAGACTTCCCTGTGGAGCATGCTGCCTTCTGCCCACTGTGCTGTACCTGCAGATGGAGGAAACCTTTAACCTCCCTTCCTCTCGCCCATCTATGTCTCCATACCTCTTTCGGAGTTGTTGGCTTTGATTCTATCAGGTTTTCATACTTCCATTTCCATAAAGATGAAGTACGCTCCAGTTGTTCTATTTCACTTTCCAAAGGTGAATGCATTCTAAATCATTTTAAAGAATAAAACAGCAGATTAGATTTATAATGTAAAAATAATTTACAAATATATACACTTCTAACATATCTATTTTCCTAATGGCTGTTAAAAAAACACTAATGGCCCTGGAGTTGATATTGAACTGTCCTCGTGGGTTTCCAAAGCAATAAATCTTTACAGAGGAGACCGCCTCATCCTTGCTCTGCAGACTCACTGAGTGGGTTCACACTACTAACTTATTGGTAGCAACCCAACTTGTAAGCCCTAAGCCGGGGCTGCTTTTATACTTGCATGGTGATTATAATTACAGGGGAACTTTTTCAACTACTCAAACTTAAAAATGTTGAGTAAAACTCAGTCTAATTTGTTACTTTGTCAATTACAGTTGATTAAACATATTTAATTTGGTTTTGACAGTATCACAATAATTGCCTTTCTGCCTCTGACTGCTTTCTCATATATTATTGATATATTTTATTACAATGCTTATTATTCATATAATTTCCTTACAAAGGAATATCTTAAATGTTTTTCTAATTTTAACATGCTGTTCTCGCATTATGACTATATGTGAATGAAGAAGCTTTTAAAATCACAAAGAATGCCAAAAAGTCTAACATTAAAAAATATATAATCAGGGCAGTGATACCAAAAAAATCTAATCATTTATTTGGAATACAAAAATAACAATTAACTATTGTTTAGATTAAACATAATCACTGGAATTTTTGCTATACCCAAAATACAGGCATTGATTTCATAATTTGTAGCCCAAGTAATAGAAACAGGGGGAATCTAATTTTTTAGTATTGCAACCATTGATTTTCTTTCCCCTATTTCCACAATGTCCATTAAAGTGAGCCATTGAAAATCAATTTTTAAATTTCTGCTGTAATAAGCACATATTGACATGTGAATCAGCTCATCCTCAACTCTGCTGGAGAGTAGATTCTTTTTTTATTTTGGGGGGAAAGTAGATTCTTATACAGACGTGCACCTTCCTTTCCCTCACACCCTATGGGCAAGACTCATACGTTTCCACCCTTGGTTTTGGTGTTGGCAACAGGATATTACCAGATTTGACAGAGCAGAGATTTCAGGACAGTGTGTGGGTTCACCTCCTTGTTTGCCTCTGCCCTCAGTGTTGGAAGAGTTCTCCCAGGAATCCCAGTTCAGGAAGAGCAATTCCCTGACAACCTCACAGGGATCTGAGCCCATTAGATGCATTTCTTGGAATGGAACTACCTCGCTGAGCCCAGTGGAGATCAGCTAACACCAGACTCCTGGCCTCTGTAGGGTAAAGTCATTCGTCGTTGCTTCAAGTCATGGAGTTCCCATGCTGCTCTTCTTAATGCAGTAAAATAAAAATGACACTGAAATGACTACCTAAAAGTGGGTACATGAACAGCAATAACAAAAACCGGAAGCTTAGAGAACACTGCAGGTGTAGTGGGTTCTGAGTTGGGCTGCGA
Source organism: Nesogale talazaci (assembly GCA_004026705.1). Classification (NCBI taxonomy): domain Eukaryota; kingdom Metazoa; phylum Chordata; class Mammalia; order Afrosoricida; family Tenrecidae; genus Nesogale; species Nesogale talazaci. The sequence continues at coordinate 47,377 of PVJH01004407.1, forward strand.
GCAAGGTCAGCAGTTGGAATCCACCAGCTGACCTGGAGCACAAAGATGAGGTTTGCTGCTCTGGTGAAGATATAGAGTTGTGGAAGCCCACAGGATAGAGCTACCCTGTCACTAGGGTCAGAATTAACACAACGGCAGGGTTTAGGGCAATTTGGTTTGATTGCATAGTGATATGAAAATCCTGCAAATGGTCATAAAAATTCAAGGAAGCTGAAAAAACAGGTACCTGTGTGATTTAGGGTCAGACATGGCAAAATCGCACCTGTCATATCTGGGGGGGAGGGGGGTGGAGAACTGCCAAGGGTTATTCCCAGTGGAATGCTGGTAGGCACAGTGTGTATATGGAAGTCGGCAGGTTCTCTTGTGCTTCATACCGGAGCATAAATACCAGCAAGTGCTGGACCGCTGGCCCCAGCAGGAGGATGAGACCCCTGGGGGCATAAGTAGGTCTCCGCAGCAGAGTCCAACCTCGACTAGACAACCCTGTCTACTGATTGTGACAGACCTTTGCTGTGGGAAGCTTTATTGTAGCTACAGGTAAGTGATATACACTCATGAGTCTAGTTCCAAAATTGCCATAATCAGCAGTTTAAAACCATCAGCTGTCCGTGGGAGAAAGACCAGGCTTTGTACTCCCAATAAGGGTTAGAGTTTACAAGTTTATAATTAGGACTCTTCCACGTTAAGACAACTATGAAAATTATTTAAAATAGAATTAGCTTGTATACTCAGTCTAATTGAATAATCAAGCTGTCTATTAAAGAAATGGATAATTAAATAGCATCAAGACCAAAAAAAGGAGCAAAATAATTAATTAAGGGCTTAGCCTAACCACATAGGTTAGAAACAGAAGCATTCATAGGACTTTGATGTGGAATTCTGCTTTAGTAGCACCGAGAGTCATGCTGGTGCTGTGGCTTGGGCAAAGAACACAAGCAGGGACAACGTGGCTACTCTAGAAAGAAAAACTTACAGGCCTGGAAACATCATATGGGGGTTGTGCATCAGAAAGTAACACTGCCTGTCCTGCACCATCTTTTCAGTTATTGTTATATTTGAACCCATTGTTGCAGCAGCTGTGTCAATCCCTGTTTGGCTAGGCAGGATATTAGCTTCTAAGGACTGATCTCTCTCGATAGTGTGTCCAAACTGCTGAAGAACAAGTCTCACCTATGGTAGTGGAGATATTGATCGAGTTCTTATATAACTTGAAAATTTATTTTTAATTCGACTAAAACATAGAAAATGCATTTGAAAGGCATAAAATGATCTAGACTTTAAAATTTACAAGTTTAGTATTGTACAGGTTAAGAAACCAATGACAGTTTTTAAAGTAACACTGTAGTAAATCAAATGATTCTTAGTTGTTACACAGTAAATGCTTCTGCTACCAAATGTGGTAAAAAATACAGAGACACTCTATGGCTTTAAAAAATATCCAAGAGCTTTACACACTACCCCTTACCTGAACCTTCTATCTGTTTTATGCAAAAAAGAATGTATGCTACATAAAAAGATGTAATTATATTTCCATGATATCTAAACCTAGGATAAATATTCAAAAGCCACTTGTGAAAAAAAATGACCAAAGTAAATTGAAATGAATAGATAACTACACTGTGCATATTTCTTACTTAATGCAAATTAGCAATGTTTCAAAGATGGTGATGTTCTAGGAAAACTATTTAGATGGTCTTTATCTCTTTACATAAACATCTTTAAGAAAAGAATTGATTCTTTATATTTTTGAAGGAAAATGACATGTTGTTGCTATGTAAACAGTTGCAATTGAATCAGAGGCCTAAAAATTAAAAACAATTCTTGAAAATGGGTTTGCTGACAGGAATATTGGCTGTGTTGTATATGATCCACCCCAGACTCTCTGCAGAGCTACATGCCCAGAAAGGACACATACACTGTGTCAATACAGCAGAGGGTACCCAAGAAGGCCTTCACTCTCTGTTCCAATTACTCATTTTATTTTTCAGAGGAATTTTTCAAAATAGTTAAATTCTGTAGTCAAATCTGTCATTGGAAATTAAACTGCTACAATGTGATTTGAACAAGAAAGAAAACAAACAAATAAACAATAATTTTGGCTTGAAAGGATGCTGTATATTCTTTCCTTTAATACTATAAACAAATGTAAGACCCACATCAGCAACTAAAAGAGGCTCCTTAATGTGTGGTTGTGAATGTTGTTTTAAATCGCCAAACTTCAAATCATATGCAGTTTAAAAGATAAAATATGACCAAAAATTATCTTTATAGAAAGGCAGGGGTTATATTTTATGTCATTGTTAAACTATCATGATCTTATAATTGGACATAAAATTTGGGTATGTGGACAGAAATTATAATAAAAATATTTCTCAGGAGTGAAATGACCTGAAAGATTAATATCAGGGCATCAATATCAATCATTTTGGAACTATGGGAAATTCCACTATAAAATATCTCATTAGTCTATTTCTAAGGAGTCCAATTAATAACAAAATATTTTTGCCAGACCAACATAATTAGTTTGTAATAATGTTTAGATTCCCATATTAATTTACCACAAAATGCAGCCTTTGTCTTAAACTGTGAATAATAAAGTGTATGCAGATCTATTTTTAATGAGCAATCTAGCTGTCATTCTGTCACTGCACATCCAATTATTTATCATTAAATCTGGCTACCACAAATGGAGACGCATACAGTCAAAGCCATATGTGGCTAATTTCATTAGAAAAGAGATGACTTTAAAGACTATGATTAAATTTGGAGGCATTCTGGGGGGCTGAAGTAGAAGAAGAAGGAGATGCATTCAGGAACATAGCACAGAGTTGTCCTCAGAAGATCCTAGTACCTGTACTTTCATCCTGTCTGTCTGCTTAGATTCTTCCAGCAACAATTCTATTCCTAGCAAAAATGAGCTAATGTCCACACCTAGGGGCATTAGGGCTGAAACAAGTTCTGAGAGAGCAGAAAAGCAATAGAAGAAGAAAGCTGAGCAACCAGAAAAACAGAGAATTTTTGCCATGAAAGCTGCTCTAAGAGGACGCACTGTCGCCACCCCTGGTGGTGTGGGCAGCATCACAGTGTGCCCTCAGTGCCACGCACATGAGACATGCTGCTGCCTCTGGAAACCAGGGGTCATTGCCTGCCAGGCACCAGAGTCACTCTGCCTGCTCTCCCTTGTGGCCTTGTGGTGGTTGTTAAGTCTCATTAAGTTACAGCAACCTGAGTAGCCAATTCGCGTCCTGCGCCACGTTCTCATGTGTATACACCTTTTTCTTCATGCGACTATGAAACAATCAATGGCAAAGCTGCATCGGTGCCAGTTCACACACCAGAAACTTCCTGCTTATCAGTCCCTCTGGACTCGGAGCAAGCCGACAGAGCACAGGAGAACTGACTGCCTAGGGATTTCCATGGCTGTAAATCTGTAGCGGTGCAGGAAATCTCCTCTTTGTCCTGTGGAGAGGCAGGTGGTTTCAAACTGGTGACCTTGCAGTTAGCAGCCTGATGCGCTATCCACGATGCCCCCCCGCCCCCCCGGTTTCCTGACCTTCTTCTTCCCCTGGACTTGTGGACTTCTTTGATCAAGTTCTCTTAGCCAGGGAATCGTCTTCCCTTTCAGAGCCTTGCTCTGGGTTTCTAGCTCCTTCCACTTGCCAGTGAGGGCCTCCTGGGTTTTGGCTTCTGTCCTGCTGCATGTTTTTTCAGTTTCTTATGCACTTTGGGTCCCTTTACTTTCACCACTCCTATCTTCTTCTCCAGGGAAGCTCACGAAGCGGGAGTCCATGTCACTCATTGCTGCTGCCACTGAGCTGCATGAAATCTAAAGGGCCACTTCCAAAGGGCTGCTCAGAGCCACAGGACCACAGCCGAATGGCAAAGGAGGCTCTGAGAGAGATTGTTCTCAGGTTTGCATAATCTGTGCTCTGCAACTTCTGTCTTGTCAGGTTGCTGTTGGCATGTGCTGTTTGCATGTGCCATCTGGATGACAGGGTAAAACTGTCCTGGGGGCATTTCCCAGTAGGGAATGGTATGGCAGCATGGGCTGTGATCTTTTTTTCTCACCGGGTCACAGATCAGATGGCTGTCCTTCGAGTTAGCGACCCAATGCTTGCTCATCACACCCCGAGTACTCCCCATGGTGCAAGCACAGAGACCAGGCAGGTGGAAGGAAAGAGAGAAGGACTCAATGCTCATTGGACACTGAGCTTCTAGTGAGTGTGAGGTCGTCTGGGAGCCAATCAGGGAGTGCTGAACACAGGGATGAGCACAAAAAGTGCCAGGGACCTGGGTAAGTGAGCCCTGATGCCACCTACAACCCCAGGCTACAGACTTTGCGTCCTCCCACAATGGTTAGGAAAAGCAATGGCTCAGACTTATTGCCGACCTCCCTAGTGGCAGTGCCTGCAAGAGGAGAGCAGACCTTTCTCTTGGTCAACAACACTTCCTCAAACAATGCGACCGTGTCTACAAGCCAAGGCATTCACTCGCCTTGTGCCGAACGAAAATGACGGGCGGCTTTCTATCCTCATGCAAATTGTGGCAGCATTTTTCACTTTTGGCACCATCGCAGCAGAACATTGATTTCATTTTATTAAGTTTAAAAGAGAAAAAGGAATCAGGAGCTAGTGAAGCCAAGAACCGAGGTGTACTCCGTTTCTCTTCAAGAAAAATAATTAAGTACATAAAATCAGAGAAAAGGCTGATTTTCAATGACACAAAGCTGGTATAACTGAGAGCAGGCTCGAAAAAATTCATGGAGAAATAGAATGAAACGGTGAATGGAATGTTTCCACGGACTTTTTGAAGCTCCACTGAGTGAGCTGTTGAGTAATTCAAGATGCAAACTTGCCCTGAATCCTAATCCTCTATGTCACATTCCCCCTTAATAAGCCTGCTACTCAGGAATGGCAAGGTGCCCATAGCTGCATAACTGAATCAGGTTTCCCATTGTCACCCCCCGTTTTTCTCCCTGCACAATTTTCTGAAAACCTCACAGCCATTGAGTACATTCTGACTCAGAGTGACCCCTAGAGGAGAGGAGAACTGCCCACTGGGGGTGTCTGCGGTGGTGAACCTCTGTGGAAATGGGAAGCCTCATCTTTCTCCTGAAGAGTGGCTGGTGGTTGAGAATCACTGACCTGGAGGCTTGCAACTAGCTCACTGTGCCACCAGCATCACGGATTTTGTTAGCAATCAACCGTATACAGTTACTAAGCTCATAAGGGTCCTTCAGAGACTGAGTGTGATAGGTAAGCTTGTTGTGCCAACATGGCGAGAAAAGATAAGCAGCTTGTTGTGACAACATGGCCAATGAACACATGTAAGAACAATTGAAGGGCAGAGATATAAATGTCTCTGCAAACCCCGCCCTCTTGCTCTTGCTCTTGGATCTTCCAGTCAGCAGGTGCCTTGTTCGTCCTGTGCCTCAATCTCCAAGCTACACTACCCGTGGGACCCCTAATCATGGACTGTGTAGCTGTGAGTTGAGGTTCCTTCGAGACCTGCTTCACCACGTTCCTGGAATATACATCTCTTGAACTGGGGACTGTTGGACTCTGTCATCTGACTGACTGTTGGTGACGGCTTTGCTGTATGCCACTTGTGGCCAGATAGCCTGAATTGCTCTACAGAGGACAAGTTGGCGACCCTCAAGACTCGAAGGACTGCCAGTCTACTAGCTGTCTCACGCAAGTGAGTTGCACTGTGGCAGTCATGTACTCGTATGTCAATTTCAGGATTGGGAGTCTAGGGGTGGGGTCTAGCCTGTCAATCTGGAGCTAGCCAATGAGACCTCTGTGTGGGCATGGCTTTCTCCTGAAAATTCTGGGAAGTCTCATGGTATTTCCCCATTGGAGGAGAGAGACTTGACTCAGTCTCTTGGAGTCAGTCTACTGATAAAACAAGATAGTAGCATGCTGATAGATCCTGAGTCCTGGAGCCTGAAGGAGCAAGAGGAGAAGTCACATGGGCTTGCCCTCATGGAACCAGACCTCTGGGGCCAGAGAAGCCACAGAGAGTGCCCTGTGAGAGCTGAGATGCTTCTATAGCCAATGGATACTGCTGATGGATCCTGAGTCCTGGAAATTAGGAGCTATGGGGAGACCTCTGCCACACCAGGGAGGCCTGTGATTGTCCTGGTGTCATTGCATGTGCTTCATGAGTAAGAAGGTGATTGGTATCAGACATATAGGCTAATATCAGACTTATGACCTGGGACTGGACTGGGTTGAGATGCTTTCTTTCTCAATGTTCCATTTTTCTGGTATGTAAACCTTTCCCTTTTATCCATATATGTGTGGTTATTAATTTGTTTCTCAAGTCTACACATGTACCAAGCCATTTTCACTCCTTTATAGATTATTTAACTGCTCAGATAGCTTTCTATCTATATAAATATTAAAAATTATTAGTTTCCTCATTCTGTTTCTCCAGAGAACCCTAACACACTGAGCTATGCTTCTAAACTACTTTCACAGTACGTAGAGTCCAAAGCATATGACCAAGCACACTTAATTTTCTAAGAAAGCCCTAGTCCGTGACTTTAGTGAGCAAGATGTGTAGTTCTCTCTGTTCTTTCTGGTTTCCTCCTCAAGAGGAATCATCCACTCACTGGGAACATGGAGAGACAACAGCCATTCACTGGCTGAGATTCCAGAAGGAAGAAGTTATCTTCAACAGATTTATAGTAATAACACATACTGTATTCTTGGGAAACATTCCTTTGTGAAGGCGGGGAGGGAGGGAGGAGGCTATTCAATTGCCTCTCACGACTGCATGCTGAATTCATGGACACGGTCATGGACTCTTGGTAGCCACAGAGAGAGCAAGTTGGAAACAGAACTGAACTCAAGGCTGCCTTCTCTCCATCCTTGGCACTCCTTGAAACTTCTGAGCATATTAAACATTTAATACTTATGGGAATTTTTTATGTTTCCCAAGGAAATAGAAAATAGGAAAAAGTCTATGCGTGTGTGCATAAAAATATGTGTGCATAGCCTTATGAGGGAGAAGTAAAAAGTAGTTTGCTTCTAAGACTAATCAGTTTCCAATTATACCTACTAGAGTAGGTCAGGGAAGAATATGAGTGAGTTTGAAAACATGCGACAGCCATTAACATGTTCACTCTTTCAAACATATTAAAACACAGGGGTTAGCATTTGACCTTCAGGTCTGGATAAAATGAACTTTTCATAAGTGCACAAGTTTACAGATAGAATGGTTACCACGGCAAAGGTTTGAGGATGGGGGGTATTGAGTGGCCAGTGTTTTGTTCTGTTGTATGTTGGGTCATTGAGATAGAGCTGACTGGAGTCTAGCACCTTCTACCATCATCACCACCACCAGGTTCCAAAAAGTCAATGCCTTGCTACTCTCTTTGCTATGAATGTCGGTCGCCTTTCTTGTGGGTGTATGGTTGACAGTGGAGCTATAAATATTTATTCTAGGCACAGATGCTTTATATAATCTATAGTGAGAGGATGATTAGCACTCATACATTTCCCAAGGACTGGTGGGGAACTAGTTCAGCCAACCCGAAAGGCATGGCAGATAAAGGATTCATCAGATCAATGAGAGACTTAGATCTTCATTCGCGGCCTTCAGATGATATCTCAGAGTGTCTCACGTCCAGAAGAACTGAATCCTGTGTGCACTTCCTAGTCTTGTATGCAAAGTGATGACGTATGTTTACCTCATCACAATATAAATAGTTAGAGTGGGGATATGTGCATTTCCATATTTGTCACGTGATCGATTCTACATCTCATCTGTTTTTTCTTTGGGATGAGAGTGTCACCATAAAGAGATGGGATAGCAATCCTTATTTACAGATATGAGGACCACATTTCAATTGCTTTTCATTCTTCCTAAACTAATCATGAAGAAACAAATAGCAAATGAACATAATGAGGGTGGTAAGAATATAATCTGTTCTCCCATTATGTTCTTCTGTCCAGTCACTTTCTTGGGCATTATTTGTGAGTGTTCCTTTCAAGGATGCTGTGGAGAAGTTTGTGGCAGATTATCACTTACAAAGATGGCTACCACAATTATCTTAAGACTAAGATAATTTGGGTCGAGCCCCGGTGGTGTAAGTGGTTGAATGCGGGACTTCAGCCCATAGGCTTGGTGGTTCAAATCCAGTGGCAGCATTCAGGAGCAGCACTGAGTAGCTCCCATGACCACCAGAGGGCAGTGATGCCCCCCCAAAAAAGAATAAGATAATTCACTTCTTATGAAACTTGAACAGCTCTTAAAATTGATTTGAATAGCAAGTTTATTGGGAAAGATGCAATGTGGCTTCTGAGGTAAGATCTGGAGGGCTGGCTTGCAAGCTAGCCCTGATGCTATGCAGAACTCAAGCGACCCCCATGAAGAGGTTCTGTTAGTGCCCCACCAAAGACCCCGCTGAGATCCAGGGTCAATCGCCAAAACTGTGAGTGCTCAGGGCTTTAGGCGAGCTTAGCTCCCAAAATTCAAGTCCACCACCGCAATCCCTAAGCCATCCCAGCTGAAGCTGTTAGCAGCTCTCCTGACAAACCATCCCCAGGATTCATAAACAGAAAGCTTGGCTGTTGTTTTTATAACAACCCTTGTTTGGACAAAAACAAAATCAAGATTATGAGTCATAGGAATGCTGGGGACAGAGTAAAATTCCCCAGAGAGGGACCCAGCTATCATCTTTACAGAGGCAAATGGCCATATGGTTCTTCTGTGGGGCAGCTGGTGAGTTTGAACCAATGGCCCTTAACCACCATGGCACCAGGACTCCTTAGATAACCAAAACTGCAGCAGAGCTTCCCCTCTTTTTCCAGAGGAGGCAGGCAGGACAGATTTGCTGACCCAATGTCATTGAGTTAAAACATGCCAACATCAAGATACAGGCTTCTCAGGCACACACCCAAGGTCCTTCTCTCCGCAGACAGTCAGTATGAGAGGAATCGAGCGACATTGTGACTTATCTGTCACTCATAATACTGACTCATTTCATTCCAAGGATGTGGCAAAAGCTAGATCATACATTTGATATTTCATTTTTGTCCATTAAGAATTTAATATAATTAGGGAGAACATGCAACAGTGAATGAGAATGTGGTTGTGATCCAGGTCATGTAAGTAGAAAAATTAAAAATGAGTGATCATAAATCACATGTTGAAGAGAAAAATAAATCTGTCTCAAACTCACTTTGAACAGCTTAGAGCTGAAGGACTTTTCATGGATAAAAGCCTTTCTCCATTGACCACAAGCCAAAGAATTATAAGGGATTTGAAAGCCATCCTTGATGAAGAAGGGAGACAACAAAACTTACTCTCTTCCCATACAAAAGGTTTTCTTGAGGTCATCTGAGGGCACCTGGCCCATTGGCATTTCCCGCGTGTCATGCTCCCCAGCCAGGCTGAGGGTCTGCAGTTCCGATGTCTTTATGGAGTCCCCAGGACAACCATCATGGCACAGATCAGGAGAGTCAAGATTCAATCTTAAGGGATCAACCATCACACTTTCGTTCTGAAAGGGTGAAACAAACAAAAAGAAAAATAAAACTCAACTTGAGGCTTTTTTAAGTTTTCAAAGAGAAAATTTTTAAAAAAGAGAAACATAGTTTGAGAAGAAATCAATGTACTTATTTAGAATCAAATCCCTATTTAAATCCCATTTGGGGGCGGGGGGGGGGCGCATCACAGCTGTCTGGTGATTGTGGGAGCTACCCAACCTTGCTTCCGGAGAGCTCCTGCTGGATTTGAAGTGCCAAGCCAATCAGCCAGAGTCCAGCACTCAACCACTACACCACTGGGCCTCAGCCCTTAAATACCATTTTTATATGGCTCAACTTTAACTGAATTCTTCTTCAAGCTGATTTTTTTTCTTTTCTATGTCCTTTCTTATTAGAATAAAATTAATTTCCCAAAAGTTGTACTTTAACTTTCGATTTAAGTTTTATTTTTCTAGTAAGGGCTGAAAAATGGCCATGCATAAAAAATTTGGAAGGTAGTAAAGGCTTATTTAATGACTTGGAATCCTCTTTAAGATTTTGTCACAAGTTTCAAAGTGAATCAAGCCCTTATTTTTTCCCATATCTTTGGAGGACAAAGTAGAAAAGAATATTGAGGAATCTCTTGAATATTTTAACAGGCATGTATATTGAACTAGTTGAGCTCACTATTTGAATTTCAAATAGAATATAATTGGATCTTTCTAAAGATATAGCCATTAATTACCAGAGCAGCATATTGTCTCTGTCAGCTTCTACTGTAATTCCAGAACCATTACACTGAACTCTTGCTATATTTGCTATGAGTGGTAGGTTTTAAAAGGGATAAAATAATGCAATGGATAACTTTGTTCAAATAAAATATCAGATAGATGTGATAATTAGTATTTTGTTTTAAAATAGTATGAGGATAACAGGCTAAAAGATATAATTCATCTCTTCATTCTAGAACAATTAGTATTTTATGGTATATATTTTGAAAAATAATAAAATGAGACATGTGTAATTCTATTGAGAAAACACTATGCTGAAGCAATTCGTACACCTATTCAAATTTTTCTCTTTTGGCCTGGACAGGACAGGGAAATTGACTAATTAAAAACAGCTGATTAAAGCTTCTTAAGCTGCCAGTACTAATTATCAGAAGGGATCTTTACTATGGTTTTGCAGTTGCTGTTGCTTTTCTCTAAATAAGCTAACTTTTATTAAACACTCACTATGTATGATTATTTCTGGATGCTAATTGTGGAAGTTGCATAATCTGTTGTCCATTTGAGAGGATTAAGGGTAAAGGGGTGAAGTGTGTTGTGTCAGTAAGGTTGTAGCTTGATGACTTCATTTGCAGGCTCTATGGAGAGAAGTAGCTCACTGAAGGCAGGACGAAGGTTCAGTCCCTAAGAGATATTCTCATCAACAAACCACAAGGAGACATGCTGATGACAGCCAGGGCCTCAAGGCTATAGAAGCCATGTGGAGACTTATGCCAGTAATGAGATGCTTACCATGCCACTGGATCCACAAGACTTCCCACCCCTTGGCCTGAGAGCTCCCTGGATTTGGTGTCATTGCATGGGTTTCATGATTCTGAAGAGGACTTTATAGATTGATATCAAACAAAAGGGCTAATATTGGACTTAAGGACTTGATCTGGACTGTCCTGGGATGTTTTCTTAATGTACCGTTATTCTTCATATAAAGCTCTTTCTTGTTCTTGCATGATTGTCTATGAGTTAGTCTCTCTAGTCTACTCAGACTAATACATTCATTTATAAGAAATATTCCAAGTGAAGTCCCAAGACACTGAGAATTTTCCAGCATGAAAAAATGTGAAGTAAACCCTTAACCATTTTAAGATTGGTACCTAGTACTTGGATTTTTAAAATTATTTTATTCAGTGTACATCATGTGACCTGCATTTCCTCATCCCAATCACTGGATTCAAATGCATAAAGTTAAAATGATTGAGTTGGGTGAAGATGTGCCATTATCCAAAGATACACCAAAAGACAAATGCGGGCTAAGCCCCACTGGCGTAGTTGTTGTGCGTGGGACTGCGGCCCACTGGGAAGGAGGTTCAATTCCAGCGCCACAGGAGCAAAGGCTGGGCCTCCTACTCCCAGCACCAGAGGGCAGTGATGTCTAAAAAAACTAAAAAAAAATTTTTTTAAAGACAAATGCAATGGCCTAGAACCCCCAAGATTAAAACCAGTAAGTGCACATACAAAGTCAAGAAGAAGATCAAAGATGCAGAAGCATTTCTGAAATGAAAACAAACAAAAAGTTCCTTTTATATAATAGGACCTAGATTTTGTCATCCATGAGGTGGACACTTCATACAAAGGTTAAAATGTTCAGATGATAGTCAAGAGCTAAGACCTGGTCTGATTTACACTTTTAAAGATGAAATCAAGCAGAAGGGCTAACACAGTAAATGAAAATTCTGGTAAGAGTTAACGTGACTTCCTCAAACTCCTCTAAGTAGTTCCCACGAGAAGCTAATCCTATTTGCCGTGGGTTCCTGGATAAATAAGTATTGATGAACTGTTAGATTGAATAAAATTTAAATAGTTTCTCTTTCCCAGGCTTGCCTGAAAACTGGATAGTCTGAAATTATCCCCCAAGTATTTGCATATGGAGCACATTTTGCAGGGAGGGAATTGTCAGCTGAGAGTTCCACATCCGGGAAAATGTAAACTGCTCTATGGATCATTCATTATTTGTAGGGTCCTGATAGAAACGCCTCGATATGATTCTTCTTTTTATTGATGTTGTTTTTTTGTTTTTCATGGCCTCACTGCTCTGGTGGCAGTAGGAGGCCCAACCTTGCTCCTGGAGTGCTGCTGCTGGATTTGAACCATAGGCCCTATGGGTCGCAGTCCCGCACTCAACCACTATGCCATCGGGGCTCAGCCTAATATGATTTTTCAAAAAAAAATTTGCTGACTTCATTTCTGCTTAAAATATGCAGTCAGTCAACAGACAGTTGGTGACATATCTCTCCTTCCTTGTCATTATTAAAAATCAAAGGAAAACTTGACTGTCAAATGGAGCCTGACTGGAAGAAACTCAAGTCGGACAGCTCTGGGCTCTGGCCTTCCAGAGCTTCCAAGGCTGTGACCCCAAAGCAGCGGGTCTCCAAGGCTTGCCTCACTTTCAGTCCTTCCTGCGCTCTACCATGACCTTTCCATTCCCATCCCAGCGCCTCATCAGTGTGCCACCACCCCTCCCTCCCATCAAGACGACATCAATCCACTCTGCCCATCATCTGTAGATGCCCCTTACCTTTCTGTTTGTGCTCTCCTTTGCAGAAGCTTCATTTTGTACCAAACATGCTCTCATCTCAGAGTGTGTGAGAAACGGGCCTTGCGGTGCAGAACAGACTTCGGGGAAGCTAGTATGCTTCAAGACCTGGCTCGCATGCGCGTCTAACGTCTCTTCCTCCTGGGGCGACCTTTGTTTCTTTTTCAGAGCACTTACTTCTTTCCTGGCCATCTCTAATTGTATTCTGAGCTGCCTCCCTTCCTCCCTGGCGCTGTTTCTTTCCGCTCGGACTTTGCTCCATTTTTCTCTCCAGTTGGCGGTGCAGTCTGACCACCACCGCATGGTCTTCTCCATCTGAGCAGCTCTGGCCTTGACTTCCTCAAGCTCCCTCAGCCGAAGCTCTTCGCCAATGTCCCATTCATGGGTTCTGCGTGGTGGATGAACACAGGCATTTGGGGTAGCAGGGGACTGCGGCCCACAACATGGGAAATAGGAAGGGCGTGTCTCCCTGGGTGATGACGCAGGCTCTGCTGGGTCACATGGTAACCTCGGCGATGACCTCTGCATCTGGAAGGTTTCCGCTTCTGCTATCAACCGCTGAATGGAATCTAAATTCATGTCTAAGGAAGACAAGGAATACAATGGCACATGTGAATTTCCCATGTGCAAGACCTAGTTGCTATTGTTGCTTAAATAGATAAAAAGAGTATATCTTTTTTTTTGTACCGCATACTTTCTTTTCTATGTAAACCACGAGAGAGAGAGAGAAGATTTTTATTGATTCTTAATTATCCTCAAAGAAACAGAAACGTCTCAAGTTAGATCTTGCAAGAAAGATACGTATAATGATGGAATTGGGAACTGTATATGAATAAGGACATCAACAATTTCTTTCAATAACCATGATTGTACTTAGAGACGATTTGTTGCAATGCATATTATCCATTGGCTACACAAGAGTCGACTTCTGCTCTGCTAAATAGATCTGAATTTGTTTGAGTACAAAAAAGGATCCATTGTCCTCAAGGCAGATGCGTTTGCCTCCCAGTCCCCAAAGTTAGATGCTAATTGCTCTACTTCTGACACCTCACAGCTGATTCCCTGAGCTCAAGGTAAATATGTGATCTGGTTCTGTCTGAAGCGATAGGAGGCGACTTCCCCTGGGAACATTTTCTCTTCTTCAGAATGAGGTGCCCCTTTCCTGTTTTCTCCCTGCCTGGAGGAGAACCTGGTGATGGAAGAAGAACCTGGTGATGGAATGGACCAGCATGCCAACAACCTTTGGGTTGGCAGAGTGAAGCAGAGACAGGAGCTTGCTTGGAAGATGGAGCTCCTGCATCTGCCCAGAGTGCCCACTTTCGTTCCCCTAGTCACGTGTAACAGATAGTCTATGCTCATTTAAGGCACTATAGTCTTGGTGGTACAGTAGTTGAGCACTGGACAGATGATGAAAATGCCGGTGGTTTCAAACAGTCCTAGTGGCTCCTGGGGGAAAGACCTGATGGTCTAGTTCCCATAAAGACTACAGCCTAGGAAGTACTATGAGGGCAGTTCTACCACCTCACTGTGGGTTGCTAAGACTCTCTAAACCCACTTAATGGCATGGGAAAATCATAACAATAACAGTTGGATTTTCTGTAACTTGCCATCAGAAGTATATCTGACACATCAATTAATTTAGTATTATACCTAATATTATATTACTTTGAAAGTTGAATAGTTTTAGACATGGCCATTTCCCCCAAAGATTTTGTAATCTAGTAGATGTGACAAACGAGTGTAAATAAAAGATACATATTACTTTTAATTAAACAAAGTTATTTTTTCCTTTTTTTTTTTTCGTTTTGTGCCAATGTGGGGCTACAGCGTTTCTGAGCTCTAAGGAGCACCTCTAACTGAGTGATGCATTTGGTTGCCTTGAAGAGAGTGTGTTTGACAGGGTGGATGATGGCAGAAGAGGACCCCCGCAATTCCAAAGACAGGCTGTCCTACATATGACAAAAATGCACACTGACTTGTAAAAGGGAAGCCTTCTTAGTAACTTGTAAACCCTTATATTATTTAGTCTACCAACCCAGCTATTCAACCTAGTTATTCAAAATAACTGAGTTAAAATATACAGTGCCTAAGTAAGTCCTCCATTATCTGATCCATACAGCCTCATTCCTCCTCCCACTGCTCAGCACCCAGACAAACAACAGGTCTAACGATGAACAATAACACAAGGGAGCCTTTGCCCATGGGAAGTAAAGAGGTTGTGTTTGCCCATGGAGATCCCTCTGAAAGCTGGAAGGAGGAGGAAACACCACACAAGGAGGAAATGGGAAGAGTGCACTTCAATGGAGTCCATGTCACTGAACAAAATGTGAAGGAGTTGTTGAACGGGAAACCAGTTTTTTTTTTTCGGGGGGGGGGGGAGCATCACTGCCCTCTGATGGTCGTGGGAGCTACCCAGCGCTGCTCCTAAGAGCCGCTGCTGGATTTGAACTGCCAAGCTCATGGGCCGCGTCCCGCACTCAATCTCTTACGCCACCGGGGCTCAGCCTGGGAAACCAGTTTTCTCTATAAACCTTTACCTCAATCACAGTGGGAAAATTTTTAAATATTCCTTTTCATTTACAAATTAACCCTTCCTCAGAAACTCTTTAGAGAGTGGCTAGGAGTTAGATTTGGCTCAATGACAGTTGGGGTTTGGAATGAGTGGTTATATAAGATTACTACTTTATTATTTATTGTTATTATTAATTAATTATTACCAGGTACATTTTGCTGGTACAAATAGGCATTATGTGACATTTTTGTTCACTATTTCTTCATTATTATTATCATTAATCATTTAAATCATTAATCATTTACAAACCTTATGACAATCCATCATTCAGTTCTATTAAGCACATTTGAACATAAATTGCTGTCAACATTTTCAAATAGGTGACATTTATGTGCATGACCTTAACTTTTTTCCTTATTTTTTCACTTATAATTTATAAAAGTTCTTCTTATGAACTGTCCATTTTTTCAACCAAATTGCTTTCATTATACCAACAAACTTGTAAAATAACTCTATTTATTAAAAAAGAGAAACTGCATAATATGAAATTTATATAACTTTCCACATTTTAACAAGTGTCCTGTGGAGAGGTCAAAGAAACACTGGCTATAAAACTCATTATAACAATAAAAGGCATGGTTGCAATTACTTTTGTTAGCATTGGTTTGTGGCCAATCACAATTGAGTTTGCGCTGATTTGGAGTAAAAGGCCCTCATTTTGTATAATTCAGAGGGCAATAATAATAACTGACCACAAATTTCTGGACCATTACTAAATCAAGAAATCTTAGAGGAGGAAAAGAACAAAAGAAAGTCTTAATTAGAAGTACATAAAAAGTTTGATATATGTATGTATATATATATGTATATATATATATATATATATATATATATATATATGAGGGTGCTTCAAAACTGTTCTAGAAAAACACAATTAATTGCTAATAGGATTTCCCCATTAACCATCTGAAGACAATATGTGTATGCATACATTTATGTATACAATCGGGTTCCAAAATCAAGTCTGAACTTTTAAAATATATTATAGTCAAACTTATCCCTTCCATTAGCAAAATAAATCAGTATCATGAAATTTCAATGAGTTTCAGAATGTCTCATTAACTTTTATTTCATGAGTGTTCTGAAGATTCCATAAGAGGATTTCTTTGAGAACATTGAGATCTTGCCTACCAATTAACAATGTATTTTTTTTCTCCTTCTGATTAAACAGAATGAACTGGGTCTAATCATTTGGTCCTTGAGCTTGAATAGAAGTATTTCCTATCCTGAGAAATTTTCCCAATCAAGGACCAGTGGGAATATCTAATATATATGTATATTTGCTGAAGCAATCTTTCACACAAAGCTTCATTTCACACTAGGCTTCATTTCATATAATTATGAAAATATCTGGCAATGGGTGCAGTACCATGCCTTTGATGTTTGTAAATGCCATTGACTCTTATAAGACTTCTTATACTGAGTTTTTGCTTTTTGGAAAATGATTCTAGAATCAAGATACTATAGTTATTGAAATATTTTTGAGTATTAGAGCTAACCAAACAAATAAAATGTAATAGGTTTGCAATATACATATATCATAGCTAAGCATACTGTTTATTTGCCAAAGAAGAGGTGAATAGATAAGAGTGCAAGCTGAACTACTCTCTCTGGGCCTAGTTCCTGAGTCTGCCACACTCTGGGAAGAAGGTGGGAATACATGATGTAAGTTATTTTTGACTCAGTATCCATCTGTGAAAAAAGAGACAGGCATGATAGTGCTTCAGTGAACTCTGAGCATTAATCAGGAAAATATCCACATATTGTCTATCTTAAGCTGTCGCAAATCGTAGTGGAAGCTTTTAGAAGATCAGATTGGGCTTTTTTTCCCCCTCTTTTCACTTTCTTGTTTTTTTGTTGTTGATGATGTATTATTTTTTAATAAAAATTAGTGTGGAGTGGAAGGGGGGAACCAATTGCAGGGTTCTTTATATGACCTCTGTGGAGGGAAATCAGGGAAGGAACACTTCAGACAGAGTATGATATGAAACAGCAATAACAATGTGTTGATTATTAAGGATTCAGGGGGGAGAGGGACTGAGGAGAAGGGGAAGTATGGGGGGCTGGTACTTGGTGCCTGAGTGGAGGGAGGATGTTTTGGGGGTGATGATGGCAACAGATGTGCAAAGGTGGTAAGCATATAATTGACGTATGCGTTGATCATGGTAGGAGTTGTATGAGGCCCCAATAAAATGATCTTTTAAATGAAGGGGGGGAAAAGGAACTTACACCAAGGGCTCAAATAGAAAATATTTGGAAATGAAGATGGCAACACGTGCACAAATGCTTGATACAAATGGTGTATTAAATGAAATAAGACTTGTAAGAACCCCCAATAAAATTATTGAAAAAATAGTGTGCTTTATAAACAAGACAGCATAAGGATATATGATATTTACAAAAATGTTTTGGATTTCATGTAATAAAGGCCTAGTCTTATTTTTATATAGTATTAATATCCACACTCGCATAGTAGCTACATAGTGAGATGCTAGTCACAAAGTCAGTAATTTGAACCCATCAGCCATTCTTTGGGAGAAAGAAGAAGCCATCTCCTCCCATGAAGATGTCATCTTATAACCCCAATATTAAAAATTCTACTATGGCCTATAGTCTCCCTATGAGTCGATATGGGCTTAAAAGTAGTGAGTTTGGTTTTTAGTTTTACTTATATTGAACCCTGTTGGCATAGGGGTTACACACTGGGCTGCTGTCGATAAGTTCCACCGTTTCAAACCACTGGCCACTCTGCTCTGCAAGAGAAAGACAGTACTTCCCACATGCATCATGAGTTACCATCTCTGAAATCGACAGGGGCGATTTCTCTCTGTCCTTTGGGTTACCATGAGTGGGAATTGAATTAATGGCAGTGAGCTTAGAGTGGATTTAAAAAATTGATGTCCTATGACCTTGACCACACAGACCCATCTGATGTTATGGCCTTGTCCTTTTTCTGTTTGGCACATATGAATGTCCCCATAGGGACAGAGAGGAAAGAAAGCACTCACAGATCCCTGCTGCATGTTCTAGTGCATTTTTACTTAAGCACCGTGGGTAGGAGAGCTCTAAGGCTGTGTGTGTGTGTGTGTGTGTTTTACCACTCCTTAGTTATATAGAAGTCTTATATTTTAGGTCATATTTTACCATGTTTTTGGTGAAACCACCATCTAGTTTTCTGGTATCAGGTAAAGAAGTCTATGCTTCTTTTTGCTAGCCTTCCTTTAAGGAACCCTGATGGTTCAGTGCTTACTCGATAGACTGCTAATGGAAAGGTCACCAGATGTTCTTTGGGGGAAAAATGAGGCTTTCCACTTCTATAAGGCGTTACAATCTCCAAAATGCCTCCAGTCTGCAAAGAGCAACTTGATGGCAGTGAGTTTGTTAGGTTGAAAACAATATACCACCGTTTCCCTTTCTGTAAATGTCACCAAGACACCAGGAGAGGTGATTGATCCACTTGTGGCATTAAGGAAACTTGAGTTCAAAGCCACTGCCACACGCCTCTAAAGAGCCCTAGCTTTTCCAACACCAGTGACATCCATCTGCAGTGAGGTAAGTCCTCGGGTGGGGGGGGGGGTGTAATATACACTGTGTGCTTCTTCTCTGTGCTCATGCACTAGATAGACAATAGCTGCCATCCCCAAACCTTGCCAACACCTGAAGCTAGTAATCAGACTAGGCATCACACATTTGAATTAATCCTTCCCAAGAAACACCAGTAGACTGTGATCCAAGTCATATCTATTCATTTGATTTTCCCCTCAAACATTGTTTTATGTGTTTTCTGCAGAATGAGGGGGGAAAGGAAGGAAAAATAAGCTTTTCTTTCTTCTTCTTTCTTTTTTTAAATGCAGGAGGGACACTCTCTTGGAAGAGTAATTCAGAAAGTGAAAGGATTTGTGTTTTATTGTTTCCACCTCTTGATTTCCCTTATCCTATGGGAAATGCCTTCTCAATGAAGCCACTCCTGGATTCTTTTCCGATGCAGATGCCTGTACGAAGACAATGACAAAAGACCAGGAAAAAAAGCAGCAGCATCGGATTTCTTTGCATCACTCTAAGAAATGAGTGGGACTACAGACATGACACCCCAGGTTCTGATAGAAAGCCCAGGACGAGGACCTGGGTTTTAATCACGAGGAAAGAGAAACCTCATGCTGTATTAGCAGGCATGGCTGTTTGTATAACATGTATTTCATTCTCCAATGCACTCTGAAAAGAGTGATAGGACTTTGGCAGAAGTTTTACAAACAAAGCCTAGACTTGGCATGAGAAAAAAAGGACTGTGAGTGAGACGGTGACAGAGGATGCTCACGTGGCATCATTCCTATGTCAGCTGTTTCGCCAATGATCCAGTGCTGTGTCTGCAAAGTTCCAGCACTCTGGAGAACTATATGGACAGGTACAACCAACATCCATTGGTGCTGACATGAGATTTGGAAGTCCTGTCACGGCAGGGACGACTTGCACAAAATATGCAGTTAAATGATTAAATAAATCTGTACATACTGGCAACTCCTTAAAGCAAACGTGGAAGATTTCTGGCCCTTGGGCTGTGTCAGGTCCATGAAATCCCCCATCTCAGCTAACAGCATATGCCTCAACAAAGATAAGCAATCCCCGCCATCACATGAGGAGTGAGTTAATGAAATATTTGAGCAGCGTGGCTCACAAATGATGTTATAAATATCCAATGGCCTTTGGCAGAATAAAAGCTTCCCCACCCAAGCCTTCAAGCTTTCCTTTCCAAAACAAAAAGGGAAAGATTCTGTATATCCTAAAAGTATTACAGTAAAAAGAAAGGCCAACATCCTATTGTTAAAGGCCTGTATATTTGGATCTAATAAGCGGCATGGGTTCATTAAAAATCATATTGTCCAATGAGATAGAAATTATCTCCATTTTTAATTATCTGCAGTTCTCTTGATCAGGCCTGACTGCTGTGAAGGGGTCTGCATTGTCACGTTGGTTGTTTTCAAGGCTCCAGGTACAACCGAGGGCCACCTGGCCAAGTCCTGGGCCTTCTTCCCAGCTGCTGGTAAGACTCTTCATTTGTGCCATTGTGTGTTCTGAGTGTCTCTCAGCACTGCGTCAGATGAGGGTCTGCATTGACCATGAATTATTCACTGACGATTTGCCACAAATACATCCCCAGGTCTTTCTTTAAGATCTGTCTGAATCTACAAACTCCACTGAAGCGAGTGCATGAGGGGCAAGGCTGATGGCCTTGGAAATAGTGATGGCACAGCTTTCCGTATCACAGCCACACGTGACTTATCTCACGCTGACAGACTGATTCCTTAAATGCCACTGTTTAGTATTGTTGAACCCTACTACCACTGTTTGAAATCAGCATGCTGTTTGTGCCGAGTCTACGTTTATGTAGAGATTATTTGAGAGGAGAAGAAAAAGGAATGTGGATATGCATCTTAGAGAATGTTTGTTGATCAAAGGAAAAAAAATATTCCTGTTCTCTTAAAATGAACTGTTTCAGAATACTCTCTCCACATAATATCTTCATCTTATCTATACCATGCTCGAGCATTAGCAATCCTCCCCTAACCCCCACAAGGTTTAAAAGGAGGAAAATGACAATAAAATGATAGCCTATTTACAGGTTAGACAGATGAGCCCATGATTATCTGATTTGTAGTTTGAAGAGAGAAATAAAGAGAGGCCCCCAAACCCACAATTTATTTTATAAAGTGTCAATGCATCCCTTGCAGTGGGTCTCAGAAGAAGAAAATTCCTGTTTTCTGGCAGGCATTGAAACCTTTGTAGTGGTTTGTCTGCAAAGGAAAATTTTTCGGTTTGGACATTTGGAATTTCTCAGCAGATGTAACACAGCTTAACCCCTCCCATGTAGTGTGTGGCCCTGTGATGTCATCGAGACCCCAGGAAGCCAAACCCTGAAATGGTGCTGATAACTTGCACAAACAGACAGATGATGGGAACTTAAGACACTTGAATTAAAATATGAGGCCAGAAGCTTAATGTCTTCCTGTTACAATATAGTAAGATGCACAGAGCTGTTTGGCTCTTCGCGTGAAACCCGACACCTGTTGAATTCTTCCACCATTTCCAATCATTATGCACATTTCAGAGTTTTTGTAAACAAAGCCAGAAGCTGGGCCCATTTTCCTATGAAATCGAATCCAACTTAATCATGCCAAATAAATAAGCCAGAATATTTGTTGAGCACTCAAGCCAAACATGGTGTTGCCATTAGCTGTGGTGGGATTGTTGAGTTTCACTGCATTGTATTAACCTAGAAGCGTGATATTAGCACCTGCTCCAGGTGACACAAGGCACTGGATTGGGCAAAACATTGCTGGAAGTAAGGTAATGTCAAGGATTCAATCTCACCCCAACTTTAGACAAGTGACCCCCAAACTGGTCAGTGCAAAGCTAGGTCCATATCCATTCACAGAATGTCACACAAATGAAGTAGCACCTAGACTGCTGTGAGTGCCACAATGAAGGAGCAGTCACCACTGAGTGAACTGCTGCTCAGGGCAATGTCAGGTGTGTCTGTGAACAGCGGTAGTCAAAGGCCAGGGCTGGATGGAAGGGGGTCACCAGACAGCCCTTGAAGGTATCTCTTTAGGTGAATCTGAATCTTTCTAGGGGCAGATGCAGGCTTCAAAACCACATTGACTGCCAGGAAAAACTAAAGGCTGCCCCACACAAAATGAGTAAAGGGCTGAGATTTCAAATAAATCTTTAAAAAAAAACCTAGAACATACTTAAGTCCAGCAGGAGTGTTCATTTATGATGGGAGAGCAGATTGCTCGGTGAGCTACAGAATCCCCATCACTGTCCCTCGGCAAACTAGCAGGTGCGGGAAGGGCAGGGATGGGGAGGTGTTTCCTGAAGGCATACCTTTTATCAATTACAAATCAATTGGTTTATTAATGATATAATCGATTCTGTGCTATTGAGTAGATGCTGACTCATGGTCATCTGATAGGACAAGATAGAACTGCCCTTGTGAGTTTCTGAGAGTAAAACAGAAAGCCCCATCTTTCTCTCAATGTAAAATGCATCTGTTCTGAATAGAAATAATTATGGCAAGTTCATCCTTCTCTGGCCATGCCCTCCCGTAGCAGTGCTTGTGTTAGGATGTCAATAATGAAAACTACAGGTGATTACATTTTCCCTAAGCATTTCATTTCTAAGCAAAATGCAGAGACCGTCGGAAGGTAAGTCAGGAAACAAAAGAAACCCCTCCACTTCAGGGTGAGTCCATGACATGCCTTCACACCTAGCTGCTGGAATGTGCACAGCTGCCAAACTTCCCAAGACGAGCTGACAGGAGAGTGTTCTCAGGCTTCAAAAATGATGTTTGGAGAGCACAGTCCAAGTGAATGTCATTTGGAGTTTTGAGCAACTGTCATAACTTTTAAACATCAGAACAACATTTATTCTCAATGTCTGCCTCACTTCTCTTACATTACCTTCTTTCTACTCATCCCCTATATAGGCCAAGCTGTATCCCACATCAAAAAGCCAAGAGGAGAAAAATGGGTTCAGATGTAAAAAATGTGATCTGAACTATACTGTGTGGAATACCTCTAAGTCCTGTGTGCAGCCACCCTGACTTTTCAAGCAAAGTCATGTTTACATCCAAGCCTGTCTGATGGTGCCTGTGATGGAAGTTTCACTTCCTAAGTATGATTTCTCATTTAATTGCTAGTGTAAACAGTGAGAAACAAATTGGTGCCAGAGAGCCAAACTCACTCTCTGGAAACATAAACCAACTGACCAAAAAGGTTATTTAAAACCCCCCTTGTACTTGAGATTGTTGCTGGGTGCCTCTGAGCTCATTCTGGCTCATGGTGACCCCGTGTGCAACAGAACAAAACACTGAAGAGTAGTCCACCCCTTCCTCAATCATTGCTATGTTTGAGCCCATTGATGCAGTCACTGTGTCCAGCCCACTGACGGTCTTCCTCTTTGCCGCGTGCTGGCCCCTCTAATTTAGCAAGCATGATGTCCTTTTCCAGAAACTTGTCTCTTCTAAAAACATGTCCAAACTGTGTGTGTGGGGGGGGGGGGGGGAGGAGGGGTGCAGAAATAAAGTCTCCTCATCCTTGCTTCTAAGGAGCATTGTGGCCATGCTTCTTCCAAGACAGAATTGCTTGTCCTCCCACCAGTCCCTGGAACTTTCGCTATTTTTCACCAGCACCATAATTCAAGTGCCTTGAGTCTGTTTTAGTCTTCTTCATTCATTGTCCACATGCCACACACGTATGAGGTCTTTGAATAGACCACAGCTAACGTCAGGCACACCTTCCTCCTCAAAATGATATCTTTGCTCTTCGATGCCATACAAAGATCTTTGACAATAGATGTTCTCAGTGCAAAACTTCCTTGGATCTATGGACTGTTGCTTTCATGAGCATTGATTTTGGATCCAAGCAAGATGAAATATTTCACAACTTCCATCTTTTCGCTATAGATCACAACGCTGCCGATATGAGATAGTGGTCATTTTCTTTCCATTGTGTTGTCACCCACACCGGGCTGGATTCTGATCTTCATCAGCAAGTCCTTCAAGTTCACAGTTTCAGCAAGCAGGGCGGAGTCTTCCACACATCCTCCCTTGGAATGTGCCCCAAATTTGTAAGACAAAGTCCTTGACAAGTTCAAAATATTTTCTCCATTGACCATGATATTGCTTATGAGGCCCAGAGAAGAAGACGTCCTTTAAAAACTATGTGTAGGAATTTTTTTTGTGTGTGGTATCACTGCCCTGGTGGGAGTAGGAAGCCCAGTCTTGCTCCTGGAGAGCTGCCACTGAATTTGAACTGTCAACCTTGTGGGCCACAGTCCCACATACAACCACTAGGCCGACAGGGCTCAGCCCTATGTGTAGGAATTATATGAAAAACAAAATAGAGTTCATGTCTGTGTGTATGTGAGTGCATGTTTGGTAGAACATAGATGTTGAAGAAAGAAATTAAAGATCTGTAATACACAGCTATGTTGCCTGGGCAGAATTTTTCTGCCTTCACCTGTGGTTTCCTGCATGTCATTGCATAGTAATTTTAACATATTTTTTCACCACTTCTGGTCTATAACTTTCCAAGGACAAAGCATGTATTCTGCTTATCTCTATCCTCACAGTGACAAGAATATAAAAGGTGCTGAACCCAGAAGAAACTGAATACAGCTCAGTGAAATGGAATGTACAAGCACAAATGCATGAAGCCATGAGTACACACGCTTATTAGAACATATGAAGTGAATATTATTAATTTTATTTTATCAGTGTGAAATCTTTCAAGTTGATGAAGAAAAATATATTTTTTTCATGTATGTCCATTTGCCACCACTTGTCTATCAGCTTGGCACACTCTGTTGTCTTATGTGTTTCTGTGCTGCCAGAGCTATATCACTGGCTTCTCAGATGCAGCAGGGTCAACCACAATGCACAGTTCTCAGCAGAGCTGCTCATCTAAGAAAAGACAAGGAAGAAGGCATCAATTGCCCACTTTAGAGGAAGGAGACACTAAAAACTTATGCAGAGCTTAAAAATGCCTATGTATGTGTCAAACCATTTAGAAACAGAGGGAAACAGTGAAAGAGGATTAAATAAAGTATCAGTCATATATAATATTTCAGGACTGGTGATGTGTTAGTCCGGGTAAACTAGAAAAACAAATCCATAGAGATACAAATGGACATAAGGAAAAGGTTTTTATACAGGTGATATAGGGTATTAAGAAAGCATCCCAACCAAGTCCAGTTAAAAGTAATAAGTCTGATATTAGCCTATATGCCTGATACCGGTCTATAAGGCCTCCTTCTGACTCACGAAGTCACAGGCCAGTGGGTGCAGAATCCTGGTGCTGGCAGGGGTCTCCCCATGGCTCCTTGCTTCCAGGGCTCAGGGTCCATCAATAGCATCCAGTGGCGGTAGAAGCAACTCAGCACTGGCAGGGGTGTTCACGTGGTTTCTCCAGCTTCAGAAGTCTGGTTCCATCAGGGTAAGGCTGTGTGGTTTCTCCTCCAGCTTCTTCAGCTCCTCAGATGCTGCCATCTTATCTTGTCCATAATCCATTGCCTCTGAGACTAACTCCCAATAACCGGGGAGATAGTTTCTCATCTCTATGAGGGAAATATCATGAGATTTCCCAGAAGTCTAAGGAAAGCCATGCCCACATGGAGGCCTTATCGACTACTCAATGGCTATCTCCAGATTAACAGGCTAGACTTCACCCTTACATCTCAATCATGAATTAACATAAGCATATGACCACCACAGGTGATGTGAAAAGTTTTAGCTTATCTTGAGTTAAAATCTTTGAGCCAGTTATGAAGGCATCATATTTATCACAATATAAACACAGATGATATATAAAATATTCTTAGTATAAGCAAGCAAATAATTATGTATTTGCTATATAAAAATACCTACACTTCTATATTGGTCATTGCTTTTATCTACTCTATTATTATTCTTCTAGGTTCAGTTTCACTGACAAGTAACGTGGAGATAATCAAACTTTGCCCATCATTTCCTTTGTGTCAGAAAACAAAAGTGTGGTTATGCTAAAGTTTCTGCAGTCTTCACTTTCCTTCAGTAAAGTTGGTGTTTAACCGTTAAACTTGTGAGTACATGTTTGTTTGTTTTATCTTTTCAGCCTTCTTTATTTCAAATGAAATATTCTGGAGAATATTCCTACTGCCAACATTGTCAATTCCTGTGGCCTTAGAACCTTTACATTTACAAAATGCAAGTGGTGTCACAGGTAGTTTTCCATCATGAAGAGAATTGCTCCACAACATGGTCCTCTTCTTACCATTGTACTCTCTGGATTTGGGAGAAAAATGATCACACATGATATCACAAGGCAAAAACAGCTTCATGTGATGTCTGAACCTAAGTGACTGCATAGTGAAACACAGGCATTTCTCTGGCCAGACATTCCCTGATGATGTTTCTAAGAAAGTAGAAGAAGTATGGATTCCCCAAACCTCTCCACATCATTGTTTTGTTTTTTTTTTAAATAAAACCAGTCTACTACATTTAAGGTGCTGATTGATTGCAAGTGATCCTCTAAACTCAGTGGTTTTTGTCACCTAAGAGTGTTTCTCTGAGATAAAGCCTGGAGGAAATGATACTACCAAGCAGTCCTCTGCACAATGTGAATGTACACACACACACACACCACGAAGGGCAGGAAGAGTGTATTGTCCTGCTGTCATACATTGTGGTAGAGAAAATACACATTGAGGTAGAGAAATGCTTCCCTTGTTTTATGAAATGAAAACATGAATTGTGTTTCTTCGGGGCTTTAAAGGAAATGTCTTTTCACTGTTCAAGCTATAGAATGTTAAGCCTCCTTGTCTTCTGTGTTTTCTCTCACTAAAAGATACCCCCATTCATTCAGCTCATGTTAAGAGAAATTGATCAGGTTCTCCTTGTTAATCAGTTTTCATTGTACCCTGTACAGAAGCAGTGCCGAACTCTGTGCACCACACTTTCAGAAACACTCTTGTCTGCATTACTTTGGCCCATCTGAGACACCTTTGTCAAAGCATTGCCTCACTACCAGACCTGAGACCCTCTCTCAGCTACGTGCCTCCAAGGACTGCTCTCCACGCAAAGGCTTCTGAAAAAGCATTGCTTCTAGGGTTCACTAGTCATACAGGTACCGGTAGGTTCAAAATGAAATCGCTATGCTTTGGAGATGACTGCAGGCAAGTTGTCTAGGTAACACACTAGTCTTAGTCTCATTACAGCTACTTTTTGTGCCCAGCCCCTCCCCCCCAAGAAGATTTGGAGGTCAGAGCTAATATTGAATTTTTACCAAGATTCTAGTGGATATTTTCCCCAACTACTAAAGCTTTGCAACGTGTTTCCAGGAATGCTGATCCAAATCAAACAATAGGATGTAGAAGGAGCAAGCATGTTAATAAGGTCTGGAAGCCCTGTAAGGGGAATTCAAGGCAGACAAATCCATTCAGAAGGTTACAGTGATAGTTTTTGGACATCGCAATGGTACTCTTGATAGATTTTTCCAGGGATGAATAACTATGGGAGACTATTATAGAGAACTTCTAAGAAATTTTAAAACTGTGTTGGCCAAAAATAGAACCAAGGAATTCTTGCTGAGTACTGTTTCCTACTGTTTCAACAATGTGATGGCTCCTTCTTTGAGGGCAAGGAGGGTCGCCTTCCAGGAATTTTCTCAGAAAACCTTACTCTGGTCCCTGGGCTCTGACTTCGTCCCTGCACATTCCTCCATCCCCCCAAATGCAAAGAACACGCGGAAGGAACACGATGGGAGTCTCTTGAGGAAGCCAAATTGACTGTTCTCGTGGGATTAAACCAAAATTGCAGAATTCTTTGAGGAAGGACTAGAGAAAAAGAAACCTTATCTTGATAAATATATGAATCTAGATAAAAGAAACAGCAGGATCACATTTTGATGTTTTTCAAAAAAAAAAAAAGTGTGACTATTTAAGCTTTGTGCTAAAGGCTGTGCCAGGATTCTCAGTGGGTTGGTAACTTACTTAGATGTCTTCTTTTACAGGGGTCACCCAATTCATAATAGTAGCAAGATGACGGTGCTGAAGTGGCAACAAAAATAATTTGATGGTTGGGGGGTCACCAGAACAGGAGGCACTATATGAAAGGGTGGTGGCATTAGGAAGTCTGATAACCACTGCTCCAGAGTGACTCACAGTATGTTCATGTTAGGGACCATGAAGACCATTCCGATCTAAAGTGACCGTGTGCCTAAAAGAAAGAAGCACTTCCCGGTCCTGCACCACCCTCACAAATGCTCCTGTGCCTCAGCCCATCGTTGTGGCCATGGTGTCAATCATCTGGTTGATGGCCTCTCTGTCTTCTGCTGCCCCTTCTACTCTACCAAGCAAGGTCTCCTTTGGGGGCTGTTGTCTCCTGACAACATGTTCCAAATATGTAAGATGACGGTTCTCCCTCCTTACCTCTACGGAACTCCGCCTTTCTCCTTCGGAGACGTGGATTCACAAAACAGCTACATCTTGGGCTGAACGGTCTGAAAGATCATGAAAATAGCACAGGAAAATTTTAGTTCAGTCTGATTTCAGGGTTCCAGGAGTGGGGCCCAGCTTCCTGAAAATGTGCCAGAATAATCCAATCCATCTACGAAACCAAATCGCATGCTCTAAACGTTCCTCAAATCGCCACTGAATAATTTTGCCACAAATATTCATTGACGTGTGGTGTTAGCTTCCTACTGTCGTTTGGCAATCATATTCCAGCTCATTTTATTGATTGGGATGAGTGATTTAGTCAATAATGCTGGTATACAATATTTTTCCAGCAGTCTCCTCACCCAGGAGAAAAAGTCAAAATTCTTAAAAGCACTATATGCCTCTCATTAATCTCGCCAGCACTCTCCCATTACTTTGTCATGCCCCTTCATCTGCTTCCTAGTTTGACCTTTCCTATAACTTTCTCCAGGAGCCCTGGATCAGATATGGTTTCAAGCTCAGTGGCTAGCCAGAAGGTTGAGGGTTGGAGCCCACCATGGGGAAAGGGAGGTGGCAGTCTCCAATATGAGGAAGTTCTACTCAGCCTAACTGGGTCACAGTGACCTGGGATTGACCTGAAGACACTATCTCCCTTGCTCATTTGAATTCAGCTTACTGCGCTCCTCGGAACCCTTCTAGACATTCAGAGGTCCATCTCTGAGACTTTGCACAAACTGTTCTCTCTAATTTTCCTTAAAATCACAGTCCTGCCTCTGTGCTGACACTCCCAATGTCTGGTAGTCAAAATCACTTCTCTTCACATGACTGAATCTCCTGCTGATGTTCCACATTTCTCTGATCAAACAATGTATTCACATTTCTTTCTTTTCCCTTCCTTCACATACAAGCTCCAGAAAATCAACATCTACTTTGGTCCCTGGCGAAACTCCAGCACCATGACCCTACCCAGACATTTTAGAGGTTCTACCAGGCACAGGTCAAATAAATATATTTTCTAGTTGCAGTTTTAATACTTGAATTGACTTGCTTTTCTGCCACATAATCCAAAGGAATTCATTTGCTTTACATGTGTTGTATTTGATTTATTGTGTTGAAGAAGAATATTGAATTTAAGCTGGACTTCCAGAAAAACAAACATCCGTTTTAGAAGAAATGTAACCAGAATGCCCCTAAAAGTGAGGATAGCAAGACAGACTTTAAACATGTCCATAAACAGGACTGTTTCCTTGAAAGTTACACCATGCTTGCTAAAGTAGAGGGTCATTGAAAAAGAGGGGAACATACAAAGACAGTCTTCAACAAATCCACAAAGAGTCTTCAACAATGGACTCAAGCAGAACAATGAGTGTGAGGGTGACTCCAGAGAGAGCAGTGCTTCCTGCTGTTTCAAGGGTCTCCATGGATTGAACCAATTCACTGGGATATAACAATAGCAACATTATATGTGTTAGCAGGTTGTTAATTTTAAAAGTGCTTCAAATGTTAAAAGGTAAAAAAGGCACAACTGATTCAATCATCAAGTTGATTACTGCTTCCAAAGAGAATGTAAATCGTTAAAATGTGTGGAACTTGCTTGCCCCTACCATCTTTTAATTATTATCCAAACTGTAATTTCTGTCTTGAAATAATATTTATCAGAATCAATTCCAGCATGTGAACAAAAGTAGTATATTCATGGAATGTGTTTTCCCCTTAGATGACTCTCCTTATCCAATTATACCTGTTCACAAACCATGTTTTAATATAGAAGATTGACATTAAATCATTGAACCATTTTTGTAATCACCCATAAGTAGTCCTAGAATTTTGATTTTACAGAAATAATAAATGAAACTGTGGTGTATAAAGCATATGGTTCACACATGTCTATAGTTTTGTGTGGAATAGTTTTACTAAGGAGTCGGCAAGATAAGTAGCATTTTTAGAGTTAAATGTGGTTGTTAATGAAGACCTTGCAACAATACAATATCAATGTCTTTACATATGTCACTAAGTACTATGTTTTTAAAAATTTACCATTTCTGATAGGATATTTTCAATGACCACAATAGACAAATTCTAGTCTGCAGAACTTGGGGGTTCATGGCGTCAGAATAGACTCAATTGCAGTGAGTTTGGTTTCCATGTCATGTTTATGCAACTTGTCCTATGACCAAAACCCATTGCCATCAGGTCAATTCTGATGGAGGGAAACCTTACATGGTGTCTTCCAGGACAGTAACTCTTATTTATGGGAACCACCGGCCTCGTCTTTCTCCCATAGAGCAGCTGGTGAGTTTGAACCACTGACCTTGTGGCAAGAAGCCCCAAATAATGCACAGCACTAGCAAGGCTCCTTATGCACCTGGCAATTATCCCAAAATACGTGAAGCAAAGATTTGAAACTGTATTTTAGCTAGTCTTCCTGATTAGGAAAATATTCAAATCACAGACCCTCTAATAATAATAATAATAATAATAATAATATGTTTGCAAGTGTCTACAAAGTTCACTTCCACTTGAGAAGCCTTCTAACACCTTGCAGAAGACTGTGGCAAGATGCCATGTTGTCATTGCTGTTGAGTGCTAGGTACAACAAAGGGAAGCACTACCCTGTCTGGACCAGCCACACAATTGCTATATGGGAGGCCATTGTTGAACCACCATGTCAGACCACTTGGTGGGGACCTACTGTTTCTTCAATGAGCTCTACTTTAGCAAACTGTCTTTTTCCAGGGACTAGCTCCTCCTCATAGCATGCCTGAAGTACATGAGACAAAGTCTCACTGTTCCTGAGCTTTCTAATGTCCTTCTTCCAAGACAGATTTGTTTTCTCTTCCTGCAGTCCATTGTACTCTCATTCTTCTTTGCAAAATCCATAATTGAACTTGTTATTCAATTTATTTATAATTATTTGTTGAACTTCTATACTGATTGTTCAGATTTCACATGCCTATGAAGAGACTGAAAATGCCAAACATTCACAAATGGTGCAGACTAAGATGCAACTATGACAAAGGATTTTGTTTCTTTGATCATTTAAAGAAGATTGGAAGATGCCCTCTGAATTCTTTTATTCTGATGACATAGTAACATTGTAAAACCTAATTATATGAACATTTTGCTGTATTATGTTTTAACCAGATAGAACTCTGATGTGGGCTGTAGTCCTAGGTGGACGAGGACTTGACTGCATTCTAAGGATGCCTGTACAAGTGATCATTTGTTTCATTGGAGTTTTTCATTGAGGCTCTAAATACAACGAATGGCTAGAAAAGAATGAGTAAAGAAAAAAATCATGTCTCTCTGGGGAAAAATTGGGCATTTTGCTTTGCTTGCTTTATGTAACAGCTGTTCATGATCTCTTTCCAAATGTTCAACTCTGTTAAGTTGTTTGCTTCTTTTATGTCTTTATAAACAACATCTCTTGAACATAGTGTCCCACAATTCAAAGATGAATACCATCTTGCAAATTTTCCTGTAGATTTAGCTTTGACTTCAAAAGCAAAACTAAAATATAGAAAAATAAGTTGTAAAATCTAGTCATTTTAGATGGAAGACTTTTATTTACCCCTTTGTCTTCTTTTCTATTGGGATTTAGTTGAGAACACTTGAAAATGATTTCAGCAATTAAGTTGTAACAAACTAAAATTAAAGAACATACAAGTCAGAAATTGTATGTAAAATAACAGTTTTTGATGATTTTTAAATCATTTCTATTGTTGTGACTTATCAACAAGCTGATTATTACTCCAGGTGACCCCATTGCAGAAAATGGATCATAATATGTTCAAGGGTAGATGGTGAGAACAGTGTAAAAATCCACTCAGGAGCACTGTCAACTTGCTTCAATAAAGATTGAACCTATTGCTATCAGTTGATTCTAAGCATAATGGCACAATAGTTGAGAGTAGAATTGCCCTAGAAAGTTTCCAAGTTCCAAGTAAATCTTTACTTTAGGAACTGCCATA
The DNA here is from genome assembly GCA_004026705.1 of Nesogale talazaci. Taxonomy (NCBI): domain Eukaryota; kingdom Metazoa; phylum Chordata; class Mammalia; order Afrosoricida; family Tenrecidae; genus Nesogale; species Nesogale talazaci. The sequence goes on from PVJH01004407.1 coordinate 79,686, forward strand.
TCATTCAGCTGCTGGTGAGTCCAAAGTTCAACTCTATCAACAACCGCACACTTAACCCTTGCACTACCAGTGCTTCTTTGTGAAGATGATTTTCCACAAGAAAATCTTATGGAACAGAGCTAGAGAAACCCAGGACTGAACACCATAAAACACTTCTATAATAACTAAAATAGCTTTATATAAATTGAAGAATAACCCAGGTCATGGATAGGAGGAAAATATAATGAAAATGTCAATATTACCCAAAGCACTGTAAACATTCAAAGCTATAAATTTGACCCAAGTCCCAACATAATTCTTTAAAGAAATGGAAAAATGAATCGCCAACTTCACATGGAAAGGAAATAACCTCAGGATAAATAAAAAAAGAGAGAGTGAGACAGGAGTAGTGAGGCAACAGGGCACTAACCCACATCAGGGGAAGGTGCTGTTTATATGCCCAAAGGAAAGGAAGAGAGGGACCAGACTTCAAAGCAGCACATAAAGCAGGGAACCAACTAATAGAGAGATCTGTGGGGCTAGCCCTCAATCCCTACAACGTGGGCACCCCGGGACCCCTGAGGAATTCACTTCAGAGAACCGAACCACACTGAAACTGCTGCTCAGGAAGTGGGGCACCTCTAATCAGGGGCAAAGAGGGAATTACACCCAGCCCAGCAAGCCTACGGAAAATATTCCATCTCAGAGCAGCCAATGCACAGAGAAGATCACAGGGCTGAGCCCATCACAAGGCACGAGGATAATGTCCCTCATTGACACATAGCACTAAGAGGTACAGCACTGGGGACATGGTGTGGGAGATATGCCCAATCAGATCACACCACACCAGGGTGAACACTAAGAGTGCACTGTGGAGCAACAAGGGGAACAAAGCAATGAAGGTCCCAAGGAATGCCGAAGGTGGACTGTGAGGACAGGGCGTGGACTTGACAGTGGACTCCACAAGAAAACACTCATAAAGTTCAGTGACAGTCCTGGAACAGTTTGAGGGCTTTTCAGTTTTTGCTGTTGGTTTTTCTTTCTTTCTTTTTGTTTCGTTGTATTAGCTGTTGTTGATTTATTTATTGCCTTTTTTGTTGTTGTTTTCTTTACTTTGTTTTTGCCTGTACTGTTGTCTATGCGTGCCTATCTGGCCAGATGAAGAATACAGAAGAGAGAACGGTGGACTGATAGTTCTGGTGAGACACAGGAGAGGGGGGTATGGGGGAAAGGGAGGGGGGTGCCAACAAACCCATAGACAAGGGAACAATAAGTGATCTAGAATTGATGGCGAGGAGGAAATAGAATGCTTGGGGTGCAGCAGTCAAGGGTAATGTAGCCAAGAGGAATGAAGCCTAAACAAAATAGTGGGACAGGAGGAGAGTAAAAGGAAATTGAAGAAATAACTGGGAGTCAAAGGACAGTTAGAGAGGTTTAAATATAAGCATAGACATCTAAATATAGGCATATATATATGCAGAAGATGATGATTGGGCCTCCAATCAAGGACTCTCTCAATTCAAGAACACTTTGTTCTACTAACTCAGCATTCTGTGATGTTTACCTTCCCTCGCACAAATGTTGTGGATGCATAAGCAAACGTGGTGAAGAAAGCTAAATGGTGCCTGGCTATCAAAAAATATAGTGCCTGGTGTCTTAAAGGCTTGAAGATATACAAGTAACCATCTAACTGAGAGGCAAAAAAAGCCCACATGGGAGAAGTACACCAGCCTATGTGTTCATGAGATGTGGATGGGATCTGGTATCAGGCATCAGTGACCCAAAACAAACAAACAAACAAAAACCATTTCAATGGTGATGAGGGGGAGGACAGAGTGAAGACCCAAAGCCCATCAGTAGTGAATTGGACATAATCTATCAGAAGGACCACAAGGAAGAGAAAAGCCATTCAGGGTTCAGTGTAGCACTGAAAAACACACACAACCTTCCTCTAGTTCTTTAATGCCTCCCCCCCACACTACCATAACCCTAAATCTAGTTTATAAATCTGGCTAGACCAGAACATAGATACTGGACCAGATAAGCGCTCACAACATGGGGAATCCAGAACAGATAGACCCCTCAGGACCAATAAGTGGAGCGCTAATATGAGGAGGGTAAGAATGGGGATGATCACAATAATCAATAAATGCCTCCCCCCCTTCCAGGGCAACAGACAGCAGGAAAGTGAGTGAAATGAGACAACAGTCAGCGTAAGACATGAAAAAAAAGAAGAATTAATAAAATATCAAGGTGACATGGGGGAGGGAGGGGAGAAAAAATAAGGAGCTGAGACCAGGGGCTCAAGCAGAAAGAAAATGTTTTGAAAAAAGTTAGGACAACACATGCAAAGATGTGTTTGACACAGTGGCTATATGTATGGATTATCATAACAGCTGTATGAGCACCCCAATACAATAAAATAAAGAAAGGAAAGCAATGCACTTAAAAAAAAAGGTAGAGGCTCCAGTCTCCTTCATTTCAAAGCCTAGTACACAGCCGTAGTGATCAAAACAGCTTACTGCTGATCCAATGGTAGATGTGATCAGAACAGAGAACTCAGAAATACAGTCTAGAGACAACTGCTTTTTTTATAAAGGTCGATCTGAAACATATTAAGTGGGGAAGAGATAGCCTTTTCAATAGACAATACTGGACTAATTGGCTTTCTACCTACAAAAAAAATGAAACCGAATATATGCCTCAAAATGGATTATTATGCATTTCTAAAAAAATGTGAACATTGTCAAATACTTCATGATAGTAAAATTAATCCATCCCATAAAAATAAATATATGACACCAGTCTCATAAAGAACCAAAAAAGAAAGAAGTGCTTTCCTATCACAGGAACATCCTTTGAAGATCACACAAGGGCAAGAGGTTGCGGGGAGAGACGGGGGTGGGGGAGTGGGGGAAGGAGGTAGAGTCAGGGTAGAAGAAGGACCCACACAAATGGGGGAAAGCACTGAAATACCATCACATGTCAGATAGGATAGGCTCTGCAACTAGCTATAGCTTGTTGTTCTGTGTATATGATTCATTGCATGAATAAAGGGAGGGAGATAAATATTTTAAAAGAGAGAGTGACAGAAGAGCCATAGGCTTACAAACTCTCCAGCCTCTTTACCTTGTCAGATCTAAACACTGATCTGAGTTGTTACAGATGAAAAAAAAGTAAAACTGACGTCAATGTGCTTGTAGCTCGCAACCTCATTTTAACTAACGTAAAAGAAAACAGAAAGCCAAGAAGCCTATGGACTCATTCTCCTCAGTAACACTGATCTGAGTTGTTACAGATGAAAAAAAAGTAAAACTGACGTCAATGTGCTTGTAGCTCGCAACCTCATTTTAACTAACGTAAAAGAAAACAGAAAGCCAAGAAGCCTATGGACTCATTCTCCTCAGTAACACAAGGCATCTCTGGGAGTCAAAACTGACCCAATGGAAATGAGTCTGCATTTGGTTCTATTGAATGCAAAACATTGCACTGTCGTTATAACAAATATTTCCTACCTCTTCAACCTTAAGTGTATTCGTGTGTTCATTTAGCAAATTGGACATCTGTACTGAACCTCTACCATGTAGCAGGCACCATTTCAAGTGCTGCATATACATCAGAGAATAGAAAAAATAAATCCAACATTCACCTCTGTTGGGTGCTGATTACATACATTCTGATTGCATATGAAAGCTCACTCAGAAGTTTCAGTGCACAGAATCACTTGTAGAATATAATCTAATTGTTTTAATATTTTAAACAGAACAAAAAGTATGCTATGAAGGAATAAAAAATAACCTTTTGGGGGGGGGGATTGAAAGAACTGAAAAGACTAGAATCACATAATGTATTAAGACAGAAAGTTAAACCAAGTCTAATGGTGGACTGCTGCATATTTTAAATTTTTGAAACACAAATATGTTCACATGTTCAAGTCCCGTTTTCTGAGAGTTCTCAGAAGACTTTAAACAGGAGACCCAGCCAGCTCCACCTCTGTGGGCCCCAGGCTCCCAGCACAATAACCAGGATACTCCCTCAAGGCCTGGAAAGCCAGGAATGACTACAGGTCAGACTCAGTCCTTGAATTCTGCCTTCATGAAGGCAATCACAAAGAACCCTGAGGATATAAAAGCCTTGGTGAATATTGGCCTGTCTGAGGTTCATAATTATGCTTTTCCTCTTAAACTACTTGATTAATTTACTTTGAAACGACAAGGTTATTTATCTTTGAAAAAGAACACCAGGTATTTCAGAAAGTACACTGTGCCTCCTATACATAAGTAAACTATATATAGACATATTGATGGAACAGGAACTTGTAAATGTGATTTTGTTTTCGATTAGAATTATACTCATTTACATGCTGCACTATAAAGATAATACTTTTTCTTTTCCTGAGGAGTTTGATATCACACACACAAAGTCCTCATAAATGACAAGGTACAGGAGGACATGGGGGGAACAAGAAATGACTGGAAAATGAATGTTCTCGTGTCTTCCAACAAAAAGAGAGTAAGCACATCTCAATCGATGTATCATGCAAACACACTTCAAACAGCTCCCAAATCCCCGGCTGATGTTTAAACAAATGCTGACTTTCCTTGCTCTGCTACTGCCCATTTTATTTCCCTGGTTCTTCGAAGGTGATTACAATAACACAATACATATCACAAGAAAATGCCTCCAATCTAGAGGTAAATATAGGCAATGAATATAGTGTCACTATTTAAGCTTACTATTTACTGATGAGAACTAAAACCTTGATAACACTGGGACGTTTTCATTTTTACAGTCTAATATGTTTGAGGAAAACAGACCTGAAATCTTAAAAATAATACTAAGATGTCAAATTTGGATTTGAATATCCCTTACTATCAATGTAAAAGCTACTTTGAAGCTACTTCCTGGTTTTAATTCCTGCCTGTAATGTGTTCACTCTTAGGCAAACATGGAACCTCCCGAGGATTCCAGTCATCTTTTGAGTGTTGATATTTCTGTGCTTTGTCATGTGCTGGAGAGAAGCTGGCATAGCGAGAAAGCAATCTCAGGACAATGTAGCACTCTGAACTCACCTGCTGGAATCTGTTTTTATCATTTGTTTTTATTGTAGGCCAAGCTGTGACTTTCCCAAGTCAAGACAAGAAAAGACGCTGGATGAAAAATGTCAAAACACCACGAAGTGAATCAGGAGTGTTTCTCATTCTCAAAGAACTAGCTTTCTAGCCTCAGAAATGGAACACATGAGACAGGTACAAGGAAAGCTATAGAGGGCTGCAGAGCAGGTTAGGCTGTTTCATGGGAGGAAAGAGACACATTTATTACATCTGAAATAAAACAAGGACGAGACAAAGATAACACTCATCATCATGAGGAGAACCCTCGGCATGAGGCCATCATCATGTCCATGTATAGGCAGAACAAAAGAACTTCATAAAGTCATTGGGGGGGGGGGGATCCAATACACCACAGCTGTAGGTGGGATGACAGAATGTAATAGAAAGATGCTTGAGAGGTGTAGACTATCTAGACAGAAAATTGACCAAATTGCTTAAGGGCCCTCCAGCCAGAATGTGACTGGACCACTTGGAGTCTAGCACCCCAAATTCTACCCAGAGCACACTCAGGCAAGTCCCTAAGTGCTAAGCTACCTCTCCCTGGGTGGGCTACGGAAGGGTTAGTAATCCACTCTCAGGCTCATGTGATCTGACGGCAAAGCTGTTCATATTATTGATGAAAGGCCAGAGAAAATCAAGTAGATATCGAGCATATATTGCAAATGTAAACATGGATTTAGGGGACCCCACTGTGAGCCAAAGCCATCCTCAAACCAAGTGCTCAGAATTTACAGCTAGCATGACCTCTAAGTATCTGGAAATGTGCTCGGCTTTCATTGATTCTCCACACCATGAAAATACTGTCTTCAGCTCTCTTCATAGGAATCCCCACAACACCACCATTTTCATTCTTTTTCTTCAAAAAATTCTACTTTAAAAAGAATTTCATGCTTCCCCAGATCTTTATCATTTCTTTATCAAAAGGAGTAAACAAACAAACATGAAAAGCTTTGTGGATTCCCGGAGTGGGGCCTGATCATTTTCACCACCGTCTCTTTTCCACAGCAAAAGATGAATTTCAAATAGATTGGCCCCGTGGTCCTCTTCACAGGTCACCCTGGTTCCCATGCTCCTCTGCATCTTCTCCCGGCTTGCTGAGCTCTCCTTCTCGGCCTGCTCCTCATGGGTCTGTCCCCCTTCATCCTCTGGTGGTGAAAGTGCTCCCACAGGGCCCCTTCAGATCCCTTACCCCTCTACCTGTCATCACAGGTGGGCCCAGTCAGCCTTTGGCCTCAAAACCCTTTCACTCACTGATTGATGGCTCTCACAATTACCTCTACATCTCAAGCTCTCCTGTTAGCACAGACACCACTTGAGCATGTAACTTTCATATCAAACTTCCCATGCCAGACAATAGAATCCGGAACCTGCCACCCACCGCCCCTAAGCTCGCTTCTCCCATGCTTCCCTAGAGCAGCAAAGAGTCTTTCTTTCTCCCAGTTTCTCAGGCCCAACTTGCAAGGTGTGTCCAGATCTCTCTCTCACATTGCACCTCATGGTGGTCGGAAAACCCTTCTTAGCTCTGGCAGTGAAGTTGGAAATGTGCACATCATTTCAAAGGCTCCATCTCTATGAACGACTTCACTTCCCTTTCTCTCTCACCTGGACGATGGCTAATGCTGGTCACCCTGAGTCCACTTTTCCCGCCTTCCAATTTATTCTCTGTGACACAGCCGGAGAGACACTTTTAAAACTTGTGTCACTTCCAGGACCAAATCACTTAAATCACTTCCTATTAGACTCAGAATAAAAGTTTAAAGAAGGGAAGAAAGCAAGAAAGTTGTGACCTTAGCTGACTGGGTTCCCATGGTCTAGACACAGGCTATTTTTAAACTCCTCTCTGGAATCCAAGATTTGCAGACCTGCAGCTGAAAATGTTGGGGTGATGGCGGGGCCTGGGAAAGGAATGCCTTTTTAGTTTAAAAGAAGAAGAATGGGGGTGGGGTGGGGGTGGGGAATAAAGACCTTTAAATTGATGCTGAATGAGCCACACAGCAAAGCTGCCCTTGACTAGGACTCTCCGTCTTGCTGACCTGGGAGAGGTCAGCATGCTCTTGACTTGAGCTATGTGTCCTTGTCATTCCCTTTGCGGACCCATACCTCTTCTCTTCTAGATTTTTGTTTTTCCCTGCATCATTCCTTTACTTCAATGACCCTGCAGGAAGGGAATTTCCTGATTACATATATCTCACTGGCACACCATTCCTTCTTACTGTGGGCTTTTGGCCTCATAAATCTGATACCTAGCTGTATCTGCTATTGCAAAGTGCCACCTAATAGTTTTAGGCTCACAGCAACCAATGTGATGGAACAGAACTGAGCCTAGGGTTTTCGCAGCTCAGATCAATGGTTGCCATACTGGGTAAACATGAATGATACCTGTGGAACTTGACAAATCTCTTGCTGGGCTGCTAGGAAGAGGCATGTTTTAGGAGCAGTACTTAGAGTTCTATCATTTTTTAAATGTCGGGGATACCTCAGATGCATGTGTAAATTTTGGAAAGACAAATAAAATCTACTGGGAGGAACCAAAAACTTGATCTTTTCTAACCAGATCCCCAGAAAGGGATTGTCAAAGTTGCTGTGGCCGCGTCTACCCAGCTTTGAGCCTCACAGTTGACTTTAAGCTCACTATCTGGCACGCGATTTCTCCCTCTATCCTCTCTCTATATCTGTTGTCATCTTTCCCAAATGCCTTCATAGATCATTGCAGGTCTCTCTTCCCTGGGCAAGCTGGTGAGCTTGAACCATCAACCTTTCCATTAGCAGCCAAGTCTTAACTGTGGGTCCACCAGTGCTCCTTGCATAAGAAGAGATGTATATAATCTATGGATTTTTTTTTACCTACTTCAAAACCTCTTACATAACCACAGTCATCAAAACAGTCTGGGACTGGTACAATGGTAGATAACTAGACCAATGGAACAGGATAGAAAACCCAGAAATAAAAACATCCACTTACAGGCAACTGATTTCTGACAAAGGACAAAAATATATATTCAAAGGGAAAGCGACACCGTCTTCAACAAATGATGCTGGAAAAACTGGATCTATATCTAGGAGATGGACAAATGGAACAGGACCTGATCCGACCCCATGCACAAAAAATAAACTCAAAGTGGAGATGAAAGGTCTACATGTAAATCCCCGCACAGTAAAAATCATCAATGAGACAAGTGGGGCAAATGTAAGAACCGTAGTGCAGGGCCTACACAGACTGCTAAGCATTGTAATGGAAGCACACACAGTGGGAGAAAAAACACATCATTGGGGCCTATTTAAAATAAAACTATGCAGGCACATCACAAGGCTTCACTAAAGCGTAAAATGAGATCCCATGGATCGGTAAAATATCTTCATCAATGGCACATCATACAAGGGGCTAATCACTAAAATATATAGAAACATACAGCTCCATAAAAGAAAGCAAAAAATCTAATTAAAAGAAGGATATAGGACATGAAAAGAGAATCCACCAGAGAAGACCCTCAAATGGCTAGCACATGAGGACATGCTCAGAGTCACTAGCCATCCAGAATGCCAATCAAAACTACAATGAGATATCACCTTACACCCAGAATGATAGTCTAATTTTTAAAAAAATAGAGAGCAATAAATGCTGGAGAGGGAGTTGAGAGATTGGAACTCTCACACAATCCTATAGGGAATGAAAAGACATATAAGCTTTGTGGAAAGCAATATGCCAATTCCTGAAAGCAACTGGGAATAGAAGGACTCTGTGACCTAGCAACTACATATAACAAGAATTCTTAGGATACAGCAACACACTAAAAATCAGCCCCCAAACATTGTGGAATGTAATAATACAAGGATAGTGGCTTAACTTTGGGCTGCTATGGACAGCAATAGGGAAATAACAGCTGCCCCCAGTGAGTCTAGTGAGACTTTCTGCTCCTGTATAAAATCATACTCATAAAGCTTACAAAACAGTGGTTCTTATGCCACAGCTGAGTGCTGTGATCAAAGCACAACTTTCCAATTGATGGCAATGGGCCAGAGCAATACTGTGATATATGCATGAGGGCTGTTCCTTTTCAGCAGCCTCCATAGCCCAGTCACTGGTACAGGGCAAAAAAGAAAAAAAAAAAACAAGAAAAACAGTAGTTCTTAACCTGTGGCTTGCGACCCCTTTATGGGATGAATAACCCTTTCATAGGAGTCCCCCAATTCATAACATAACAGTAGAAAAATTATAGTTATGAAGTAGCAAAGGAAATAATTTTATGTTTGGGGGACACCACAACGTGAGGAACTGCATTAAAGGGTGTCAGCATTAGGAAGGTTGAGAAGCACTGCTATTGGGTCTCCCGCAATTTCCATGGGGTAGGTGTGAGCACAGTCCCATGGTCGTTACTGAGATGCTATCCGCCAACACAATCTCACTTTCCTTTTCCCAGCCAGGTTCTCAAACACATGCTCTTCTTGAACAGGCCTTATTGTGCATCTCCAGTGGGTCCACACCCTTGGCTTAAGTGATTTCATTCAAATTGGGCACTCTACTTTCTGCTCACCACTGTCTTCCTGCATCTCACTGCAGATGCAAACTGACCCTTCTGGTATATCATCATAAAGGGCCAAATTGCATTTATCAGGTTAATGATGATAAATGAAAAAGAATGAACCTTTGCATCTCATCTTTTCTCATATGTTTGGATGCCAGGCAAAGAAAACCATTCCTTCTGCAAAGCTGTCACCTTTAATGTAAATAGACATAAAAGATAATAGATAGGGGGTGGCCCAACAGGGGCAGGAGGATAGGAGAATAAAACCAAATATAAAAAGCTAATAGTAAAAGGGCTCCTAAAATGGTAGCATAGATGTCATAACTGGGTAACAGAAAGCTTGTGATAATTTAAGCTAGTGTGCTTATTTCTGTGAAAGCAAGGAAAAAATATAAAAGGAAAGTGGGGATTCCAGATGCTACTCCTATTCTATATTGAGAAGAATTAAAGTACTGTCTTAAGATGTGAATACATGAAGAAGAAGAGAAAGTTAATAGATAGGCAATAAACTTTTAACATTATATCTACCGCAACCCATACAAGGTACTTGCAATATTCAAGCTAGTGTATTGGCTTCACTCATTGAAATAAAATGCCTGAGATGCTGGTTTTGATGAAATTTTAATCTTTTCATCAGCAAGGAGATGTGGTCAGTGGGGATCCATTCACATCACACATCAGAAAGTTACAAAGAACATCATTCCTAGTCACCTTGTGCTTTATTTGTGAAGAAATAAAGGTCAGTGCACATCAGCAGTAGAGTTTCTTTTAAGTAAATCAAAAAGTTAAATACTCTTAATGAATAACCTTCAAGAAAATTAAAAAGAAAAAGATCTCACAAGTTGACTCTCAGAACAGTTCACCAAAGTGTAAAAGTAATTCCATATTTGCAGTGTCCATTTTGTCACTCTAATTGCTAGAAAACAGGGTGGGATGCCCAAAGAAACTGTGATTCCCTGGAATCCACTGGCTGCTGGAACTGATTCTTGGCTGCATTCTCATTCCCGGTGCCTTCTCCCTCCACACCCACATCAGATCATTCTGTCTGGCTCCTGCCAGATTCACATTCCTCAGATACTGGTGTAATAGAGCGGGGATGCTTCTGGAGATGGTAAGACCTTGTTTGGAAGGCTGGCTTCAGCACTTGGTGGAGCTGTGAGTTGAAACCCATCAGTCCATGCCTCTGAAGATGACTACAGTGGAGATATGATTGGTGGTCAGGTTCATTGCATTATAGTTCGAGAGGTAAAGTTTCTTGCTGGAAGAACAAATAATGGCCCTGTGTTGATGATGGTGATGACAATGATCTTGCATCTCCCAGTTATGCAATGCAGGGAGACAAAGTGACTGTGTGAATGTTGAGACTCTCCACCATTCTGTCCCATTCTATTGAGCACACAGCCTGCTACTCACAATGTTGTATTTAATTCCGTGACAGTCCAGCAGATGACTTCTTAACCTTCCCCATGTGATGCCACCACATTCCTCCAAATTCTGCACTACCTCAACCATTCAAACTCCACTGATTTTTTGATATGTAGTTCAGGAAGTGGGTCCTAATGAACAAAGCGTCTCAAAATTCTCCAGCTCTGAATTCCCTGCTATGGAGAGGGTCTTTGAAGACTGCATTAAAACAAAATTCTATTAACCTCTTAAAGAAAATAAGATGCTTTTCATAAGAGAAGTAGTTTTAGATAATTGTATTTTTAACAATGATGATTATCTCCGTGGCTACAATAATTGGATAAAAAATTTCACAAATTCTTCTCAGATGACATCTAGAGTCAGGCCCCAAGAAGCTATGTCAGAGTGATCAGAGAATTACTGAATGCACTGAAAACACACAAGGAATACAAATAAAATAACCTGCTTTCTTATCACAAAAATATTTCTTTAAAAGTTCTTGGGAAAAATCAGTTCACATAAAGTCTTTTAAAGCATGAGTTTAATCAATTTGCTAGTATTTTTAATCAATTTTCAAAGTCACTCAAAATTTATATGCATATATATCCCTAGTTTTGCAAGATTTCTGCCTTATTAAATGCTCCCCATTAAAACATAGAAACATAGAATTTGTGAAGCCGTTATGAAACTGGGGACATGAAAGTCATTGTAGACAGCAAAGGGATGTAAAAAACTCATTAGAAATCTTAACAGTACCCTCCTCCCCTACACACACACGATTACCAGAAACTATCAAAAAGAGTTTACAAAACCAAACAAAAAGTTTAAAGATATATAACACCTTCCTACACTTCAATACCACAAATGAAATGCTTATTTATTTTGTTCCTCACCATGCTATTTTGCTACATTTTTATTTATTTGGTAGTTTGGAGTTGACATATCATTCCATAGCTCAATCATGTCAAGCAGTATGGTACAATTGCTACCACAATCAAGTTTCAAAATTATTTTCCTTCTGGGATTCCTTGACATCATATCCCTTTTACCCCCATCCTCCACCCCCCAAAAACCCACACCCTAATTCTTCTTATACTTATAGGTTTATCAATCTTGGGTTTCATATACTGACATGCAGAAATCAGGGGGATGACTCCCAATGATATGACATCTGAGATTATTTCTAACTGTTATTTGTTTTCAGAATATATTTCTTATATTGCCTGCTGAAATTTCATGCAGTCATCACTCTTACACACAAACACAATATAAAATGGGAAGACACTTCTCCATCAGTTCCAGTTATTTTCCATTCGGTTCTGTAATCACTTGCTATATAAATATCCATTTCCTCTTTAATATGTGCAGGATTTTCTTCTGTGCAAACCCCCACCCTGCACAGATTTCCATGAGGGAAACCGAATGTAAAGAAAGTAGCACCGATGCTGCTGAAACCTCCCTTGCTGCTAGTAATGACAGGAAATTCAACATCAGCAAAATAACATCATTCAACTATTAGCAAAATAAAAGCATCCCAAATTGTAGGAAGCATAGTAGAGGGTTTGCGTTAACCATTTGCTTTTTTTATTTTTACTCTTGGAATAAAGATTACTTCCAATATTTGTGAGCACATATTCACAGGAAGCTCCAAAGATAAGATTTGAAGAGCAGTGTCCTACCTTAATTTCTAGCTTTAGAATTGAAACTCATACCTGAGTGTGTTTAGCACAGTTATTTCTCTTTTTTTCCTCAGACAGGAAATGTGTGACCCGTTGTCAAGATAAATAACACCCAGAGTGGACAAATGGAAGGAGCAGGAGACTGGAAAAAGCAGCAGCAAACCCCACTGTTGCCCTGATCTACCGTGGTTGGCTTTGCATCTCAGCAGCGCTGAGTTTTTCTGCCCTACAACGATCACTACCCGCGCCCCCAGCCCCCAGCCCCACCTGCAAGACAGCCTGAATTGAAGCAGAAAACCGCACGGTTCCTCTGTGCTCTTACCCTGCAGGCTTGCTGGCCGGCTCTCACTGCTCCTGTCACAGACACGTGTAAACAACAGAATTTCCTGCCTCCTTTCCTCATCTGGGAGTGCTCTGGGGGCCTGGCCAACGGGATTACTTGCAGCATGAAGGCCACTCCACATGGACTCCAAAAGGATTCCCATTGGTTCTGAAGTTTTGTTTTTTTTTTTCAAAACCAATACCACAATACCCTCTGTGGAACACGCGTGAGCGAGCCACGCAGAAGTCATTCTTTAAAGCCTCCTGCAAAGTGTGGATCTCCTCAGCTTTCCACCCCAGTCCTCTGACACCCAGCATGAACAAGGAAGCGACCGGTCTCCATCTCTCCATCTCTTATTTCACGCGGAATCTCAGCAGTCATAACGTGTGGTCAAACCTCAAGGTGGCAAAGTGAAAAACAGAGAAAGCTATACCAGAAAGACCCTGTGTGCTAAAGAGTCATAGAAAGGCTGTGGTGCCGATCAGAAAGCTCTGTGATAAAGCGCTCCACTGCTCTAAGTAGGAAGCCACGGCCACCTGCTTCTCCCCAGAGGACAGGGTGGGAGGCTTTCCGAGGCTCTTGGCCCAGTTGGGATCAGGTCTCGCAGTGTGCACCTTCAACACAGGATCCCAAGTACAATTCAAGTACAATTCACCCACCAAATCTACTCTTCATTGTCCCATTGCCCCCAAGGAAACTAAAAAGAGGTGTTGTTTAAAGAAAATGACTGTGTGCACAAAGCAAGGTTCAAACTTTGTCTGTCAAACCCTTGCTCTCGGTCCTGCTCCAAGGAATTGTGGCATGCCATCCATGGGGTCCCGCTGTGAGTCCTCTGGCCTCTTTCTCTGGGAAACAATCACTGAGCAGCTCTCCAGTGACATGATGCAGCTGCCAGGAAGTGCTCTGATGAAGAGCCGCCAACAGACCTCCGTGCCGTGCAGAGTGCACAAGGTAAAGAAGAAATGCCCAGAGAAAATACACTTGGTGAGGAGACTCTGTGCAGACGGCATTCCAAAGTCAGGGAGTAAGTGCCTTCCAATGATTGTAGTCACTCCACCAACTCTAATTGGGAGGCTTACTCTTAGTTGATTGATCAAGGCCAACATCACCTATTTCTACTTCACAACAACCTTTCCTTTGGCACAATGAATGAGAGGAGGGGCCTTTTCTTGGGAGATCAGGTTCTTTTCTGTCTAGTCTTCTCGGGAAATGTGCTCACTCTCTCTCCTTGGTCCTTCAGTGCTTCCTCATGTCTTGTTTTCGAAGGCAGTAAGGTCTTCAATCCAAAGCAAGAGAAGCTTCCCTTGGTACTGCATTCACTTCCAGGTGCCATTGCCCTCCTCTTCCTGGTCAGATGATAGAAAGAGATCTTCCTAGTGCATAATCACATTCCATTGGCCTTCTATTTTCTTCAGTACACACCACTGTGGGTCTCCCATTCAGAAGAACATACACACAAACACACACAGTGTTTATTCAAGTCGTAGGCTCCTCTCAGTCCTCAGTCTACTGGACTCCTGCCCTCGGATGCCTTTGCTCACCACCTTGATCAAGACCCTTCTTTTGACTTGACTGTAGACTCACTTCTCTCTTCTGTCCTGGTCTCTCTGACTGCATCTTCGTGCCTGTCTGCTCTCCTCCCTTGGTGGACATCACAGCTCTGAGGTGGGGTGACACATCACCTGCTCTCTGTGTGTCACACATCCTTGTGGCTTCACTGACCATCAGATTTTTCTCATGACTCTGAATTGCTAACTTGAGTTAATTTCTTTTCTGAAGTTCCAGCAGGGCATCATGTGACAGGTTTCACGCTTCCTGAAGAAAGGACCAGAGGGGTCCAAACCAATCAACTTTGAAGGCCTGGTCTCTCCCGGAGGATGCTGTGTTGTTTACTTCAATCAATGCCAGCCTAGCCTTGTTTTACCAAAGGGGAATTCTGACAGTCACCATTGGCATGTCTCTTCTCTATTCAGGCAAGCACCACTTCTATTCTATTCTACTTCTGTAGCTCGACCCCTCCTCTCTTTTTCCTCTGCTGCCTGCACTGATTTGAGCTGCCTCCTCACTTTGCCTGGACCATTGTTGGGGTTCATTGTCACTGAGAATGTCCTGATTCATGGAGACATCAAACATAGCTGAGCAAATGCCTCCCTGTTCTGCTCCTTCTTCAGAAGATTTGGTGTGCTTGAGCCCACTGTTGCCGCCACTGTGCTTACTGAGTGACCCTCCACTCCAGGGACATTCAACAGCACCACAAGGACAGAGAGTCTGTTGTTATTCCAAGGGCTTTCACTCACCATGCTTTTCTTCTATCTCCCTGAGTCTGGAAGCTCTTCTGATGGTGGCACAGCCCACTGAGAGTCGCAATGAACTCAGCAGCAGAGGGTGTAATTGTGGGGTTTCCACTATTTCCTGCCATTTCTGCCACACCCACCAGACCCATCCTTATCCAGAAGGGCCAAAAGAGAATGAAATGGACCAAACCAGTGCTGCCTGCATCAGGAAAAGAAAGCACTTTTCAAAGTGCCTGTAGCACTTCGTTTGTCGTCCATGTGCATGAATGAGCAACACATCACAGTGTATCAAGACTCACATATGTCGTTCTGGCTGGTTCATTTCTCCACACATGAACCACTGCCACAGAGGTAGGTCTGGCTTATAGTATCCTGACAGCACTCCAGGGAGCTGCCCCCTGAGTTTTTACATCTTCACCGGGAGTAACAAGCCTCCTTTTCCTTCAACAGAGTTCTGGGTGGGTCTGAGCTGCTAACTAAGGCCAGACTACAGCAGGGCTCCTAAGAGATAGGTGGAGAAGACATGTTTCATGAGGAGGTGGCCAGGAAGCTAGAAGCCATCCATTAAGAAGGGTAGAGCCATTCCTGGACTCAATCTTCTGAGTGGAACATTTAATCTGGATGATCCTCCTTTTTTCTGCTTTCTCCTTTGGCTTTACTTGTTAGAATGCAAACTGCAGGCCAAAAGAAAAAGAAAAGCTGCAACAGTATCTAATTGAAAAAACAAATGAAAATAAATAAATATTCATCAGCACTGGTTTTATTCCAGATCTGTATTTCACCCCGGAGGCGTCCAGAAGAGGTCATGAAATTGAAAACTCCCACAGACAGCGATGCAATTGTACAGTTAACGCCCTTCATCTCTGTGAGGAGGGTCCTGATTCCCACAACAGTTAAATAATCTGTCACCGCTGAAAACATCCATCCTGCATTTACAGCTGTTTTCCACCCCTTGTGGATTTCTTTAAAATCACTAATGCCTCTGTGTCGGAATCCTCAGTTTTCAAAGAGAGTCAGACAAATCAGTGGAGAAATGAATGAAAGTATAATGGATAAATAGATAACTCAAAACATCACTGTTTAAGTAAAAGGAGCGCATCAGAATTGGTTAAATCGTAGATAAAGTAGAGAGATATGTCTTTCTTTAAATATTGCATAACTATGTGATGTTTAAAAAATGCCATTCTTAACATTGATTCCTCCCACGCTTTTATATGTTGAAACAGTAATGCTGACATCAGACACCCGGCTCTCTCACTTGTGTTGTTGCTACTGTTATCAGATGCTGCCACGTGATCCCCAACGCACAGGGTCCTATGGACAGTCGAGCCACCACTGCCTAGTCCTGTGTCATCCTTGCCGTTGTTATCTGTGAGCAATTTGTTGCAACCACTGTGTCGATTCATCTTATCTCTCCTCAGCGTAATGTCCTTTCCCGGAGCCTGGTCTCTCCTGACAACATGTTCAAGGAACGTGAGATGAAGTCCCACCATCCCTCCATTTGTCTCCATAATACCTGCAAAATATGACACGAGCATTTTCTGTGCACCTTCGCAACAAATAGAACTTAGCTGTACTTTTATATCTTGAATGCTACAGTTTTGACATTTTTTAACATATCACATTTATTTTTTCATGGACTTTAAGATTTTCACCTTTGGACATGTATTAGGAGTCATACTCATGTGAACATTCATGGGCAAGTTTTGTGGGAATGTTTTCCTTTCTCTTACGTAAATGCTTAGGAATGGAATTCCCAGGCGCTCTGTTAGCTCAGGTAACAGTGGTTAGATGCTTACTGAAAGGTTGGTGGTTTGAGTCTACTAGGAAATCTGTGAAAGAAACGACTTGGTATCACCTGTAAAGCCTGAGGTCCAGGAAACCCTAAGGGGCGGTTTTACTTGGTTATAATCGGTGTGCTATGAGTGGGAATCAATTCTACCACATTCAATAACAGGGTAACTAGAAGTTTAACTTTTTGAGAACTGCCAAATTTTTTTGCAAAGAGTTGCCCCATTTATAAAACCCCAAGAGTTCTCATCCTCCACATCTTTGCAACACTTAATGCTGTTCACGTTTTTGACTGTAGCCATCCTAGTGGGTGTGAAAAGTGGTATTGTTTTGATTTGCATTTTCCTTCTTTTTTAGAATAAACACCTTTACTATATGTGTTAGAAGAGGAAGATTTATTTGCCTTTTCAAGCTTTGATTTTACTTAGAACTCCAGTTCCTTCCCTCTAGCAGATAGCCATCTGTTCGGCCACATTGGTCTGCTCTTGAAATGATACTCCCATGAAACTTATCTTGCTGGAGCTACTTTAGAAAACTGCTGATCTTTGCATTCTTCTTCCTTTCATCATATTTTTTCTTCATTTTCTTTGGTCACTTTTCAGTTATTATCTCTTCCTCTTTGGGAGTCAGCTTAGCCCACTTCTAATGGCCCTAGGGAGGTAGGTATATACTGTTAATGAACAGTCCTTCACCAGGATCTTGTCTGGACCAGCTCAACATATCCAGCATCAATGATTTTGTGGTTGTCTGGTTTTGCAGACACAGCACTCTGAGCCCCAGGATAAGTTAGCCAAATCCAGCTTTAGGGCCCTGTACTTCTTGTTGCCTCCTCTCACATGAACTCTGTGGATGCAGCAGGAGGGTGGGTGGCACTAGGAATCTTAGTGTTGGCAGCCAGGTGTTCCAGCTCATACTTCCATTTCTTCTGGGAGGGCTTTCTCCTGCCCCTGGTCTTTCAATGCTTATCCCCTCAGTTGCCACAAGAGATGCCTACATGTGAGGGTAGCTGGGGGTTGATGCTTGAGGTATTGAGATGAATAGTTCTGTAGCAATACAGGTAACTCCAACTTTCTATCAAGGAAGCCAATTTGGGTTCTCATTGACATGCATTGGTGATTTGAAATAACAAATAGGAAGACAGATTAATGAAACCATTGCACACAGTTATGAACTTACATATACAGCCTTACTTAGTGATGGAAGGTCCAGGTGGAAAAGCCACTTGCTGTTATTACCCTCACTGGTGTCTGCCTGCACACCTCAGTGACATCAACCTAGATGCCACCATGGAAGTCTTATTGCAGCAGCATAGGACATAATGGTTTCTTCATGCGGACTATCTTAGGAACAATGTCTTAGACATCTCCCAGTGTCCAGGATTTTTTCATAAACAAGCGATAGCCCTATGCATATGGCTGCATTGTAGCACATAAATTGCACTCATGAGGGGAAAGTTCAGCGATAGTTTCATGAAAATAAATCAGAACTAAAGTCGCTCATGGTAAAGAGGGCTGAATGGTACCATGCAGCCCTATAGAGGATAAATGGCAATGGATATGTGCCCACTGTTCTTAGATGCCTTTGGTCAGTTTCAACTCATAGCAGCCCCATGTCGAACAGAAGGAAGGAGCCCCCACTGCCTGGCCCTGTGCCATCCACACCACTGCTCATGTGTGTGCCAAGGTTTGCCCTCCCCGAGCACCGCAAGAATCACAGCGAACGTGGGCAGTGATTGCTTTTAAGTCACCACATGGTCATAACTACAATGTATAGAAATGTGTTGTCATTCATTTTTTCTGGTTCTAAATGTGAGCATTAAGCAAATTCAGGAATGACTCAGCTTTGCAACATCATTGATTATTGCTGTCACCCTAAATGATAAGCTAAATTGTCATGATCCAATCAATTCCCTTAAAAATGCTATAAACTGTTCTTTGAGACTGAGAAACTGAAGGGGATTTCATTCAGAATAGCAATTTTTGAACTAGAGCAAGATATTTTACAAAACCACTCAATTAAATTATCTCATCTGGCATTAGTTTAATATGGTGGACTCAACATAAACCTTTTCCTGTGTTCATGTGTCAATTCCCACTGATGAACATAAACTCCTCATTGCTGCTTCAGAAGTAAACCTACAAGAGCAGTGCAATCAGGAGAGAGTGCTCATCTTAGATAAGACACTTTTGGAAATTTATAAACACTGAAAATCATTAAGTATATGCTTCCAATTTTGGAAAATATGGCAATAGATCTTGATGATTCTAACACAGCCAGATGAAGATAATCTCCTGATATGAAAATTTAAAATTAACATGTATCTTATCTTCAATTAAAATCACCTATGAAGGCTTCAAAACAGATTTTCCAATAAAAACATCTTTAGATACACATAAGCCATTATATTCATTTTCATACTCATCTCAAAATAATTATGCAGCTCATGCCACAGATGGAGTTCTAAATTATTTGAGAAAAACAGCAAAATAATAATTATATAGTAACATTTTGATGGTGTGCAATCAGAAGTAACCTCAGAAACCCTGTATCATATCACATTGACTTTCTATTTCTTTTCTTCTAAGCAATAGTCCATTTTTCTATTTAAAATATATATATTTAATCATCTATTCCCAAAGAGGAATTTTTCTCATGAATAATTACAGAAGGATTTGGATGCCAGCCCACTTGAAAATTCTCATAACATCCCATTTCCTCAAGCAAAGGCCCTTGGGCATCATCTCTGGACACGGCAGACTCTAGGGAAGACTTTGGAGAAAAACTAACTAGTAAAATCCTTATTTTGTAGATAAAGAACCTTGATTTCCATGAGAAAAGTAACCTGTCCAAGTTCTTTCTGCCCACTCTCTCACTCTTATTATATTGATTTCCATACTCTTGAAAATTGTCTAAGGTCAATATTTATGGTCTGAAAAGATGTATCGGTTTCTAAATTATCAAAAAGTATAAACAAACACCAATCAGGCTATCATCCATAAGCCCTAGGATCTTAAAAGAAGTACTATTTTTCAATGTTTCCAGATGTTATTGGCTAATTATTCAAATGACAACATCTTTTTCAGTTGCTGTGGGGTCACATCATGTATGTCCAAAGAGAAATGTGATTTGTAGGTTGTTCAAAGATTGATCCTGACCTTTTTTCCAATGTGGCTCTTCTTTGATTCAAACTTCCAAGATTTCAGATGGCAGATAGTAGTCAAGTGTACCTACAAATCATGTAGAAGACAGCTATCTGGCCAACCAGCTGTAAGAGAGCCATATTTATACCTACAGAAAGATTATGCCAGGGAAATATAGATTATCAAATGATATTAATATCACACACCAGTATAAATTTGCTGAAGATAAGTTCCAAAGTGGCCAGAGCTTATCATTAACAGAAATATAAGCCAATTGCAGAACAGGGCATGAAACAACGAACATCATCGCAGATGTCAGATAGATCTGGACTGGAAGAAAAGCTTATCAGGGGACTTGGGGGGAAAGGTGATGATGAACAGGCAGTGCCTTAGAGAAACAAGTAGGTAATTAGAGTCAACAAGGAGGAGATAAGAGATCCTGGAAATGTCAGATCAAAAGCAAACTAGCAAAGAGGCAACATTAAAAGGCAGAAATAGGGGGGAAATGATGGTGGGGAAGAAAGAAGATAAAAGGAAACAGAGGAATGACCTAAGAATCAAAGCAATGGATAGAAGTATAAGTATAGGTGTGTGCATATATAAATACATTAATTCACAAAAATAAAGGTTTTGATTTATGTACATATATTTATACGGCAATAATCTGAGGTAGTGGATAGATTTTGGGACTCTGCTCATACCCTCCCTCAATACAAGAACCAATAGGCAGTCTGAGATGTTCATCCTCCTGACACAATTGCTGAAGACAAAATGGGTGCATAAGTAAATGTAGTGAAGGAAATAGACAATGCCCAGCTAGTAAAAGATATAGCACCTGGGGATTTAAAAGCTTGAAGCTAAACAAGCAGCCATTGAGCAGGGAAGGAACAAGTCCACATGGAAGATGCACACCACCAGTATGATCATGAGGTGTCATCAAGACTGGGAAATAGCCATCAGAAGACATAATAGAAAAAAAAAACATATTGTTGGCAACTGAGAGGAGGTTGGAGTAGAGACCCAAAGTGCATCTGTAGACAAACCCCCACCCCCCACCCCATAGAGGGGTCCCAGGGAAGGATCAAGCAGGGTACAGCAAAGCATCAATGAAACATAACAGTCCTCTGATTCCCTGAGGCTTCTTCACCCCACTATCCTGACCCCAGTGCTGCTTCTCAATTCAGACTAGAGCCGTGCATGTACACAGACATAGATAAGAGATGGGAGTCCATAGAACATGGAATCCGGGAACAGGAAGGGGAACAGTGATACCAGAAGGGTAGGGGGTAAGGGGGTGGGATAGAATAGAAAAAGGGGAAACTGATCATAATGATTGACACATAACGGTAAACCCCATCTCCAGGGGAAGAACAATAGAAAACATGAGTGGAGAGAGACTGTAGGAGGGTCAGAGGAGGCGAGGGGACAATGGATGTGGAGTCTGGAGCGATGCTCTCAGAAGGCCAGACAGGTGGGCAGGAGGGGCCGGCCACCACCGGCCAAGGTCTGCAGGTGGCCACTAAAAGCCGGAAACGGCCAGGACATGTCTGCCTGGGAGCATCTGGGAGAGCCCAGCCCTGTGGGCCACTTGTCCTGAGCTTGTGTGAGAGATGAAAATAATAACAATTTACAATCTATCAAGGGGCCACGAAGTTTTGTGGGGGAGGGAGGGATAAAAAGAGGAGCTGGGTTCAACAGAAAGCAAATGTCTAGAAAAGAATGAAGGCAACATATGGTATATAAAAACATGCCTGATGCAACTAACGCATGAATTGTCCCAAGAGTTGTAAGATAATCAGTAAAATTATTTGTTATTTAAAAAAAACATATCAGAAAAGAGTTTATCTGAGTTTTTATTGACTCTGCAAAGACATTTGACTGTGTGAATTATATCAAATCATAAGCAGCATGGGGAAGAATCCAGAATACTTCATTGTGTTCAAAGTTCCACTTGGACATAATTGTAGAGACATTTTTTAAAAATAGAAGAGTAGAATATTGTATGATGTAAAATAATAAAAAGTGTGCCTGAGGGTTGGGACATTTCATGATACTATTCAACTTTTATGATGATCAAAGATTATGAAATGTTGCACAATATGAAGAAGAATGGAGCATCAAGACTGGAGGAAGACTCGTTATCATCACACAGTATATAGATGACACAACTTTGCTTGTCAAAAGAGAAGATTGCTTGAAGCACTTAAAAATTAAGAACAAAACTAGTCTTCTGAATGGATAACATTTGAACATAAGGAAAGAAGCATGTTGAAGAATGCAGAACTCTTCATTATGTTCAAAGTTCTACCTGGACATAATTGTAGAGACATTCTTTTTTAAAAAAATAGAAAAACCGGATAGTGTATGATTTAAAATAACAAAAAGTGTGCCTCAGGGTTGAGACATTTCATGATACTAAAACCTCCAACATATAACTGGACTTTCAAGTAACATTATGACAAACTGAAAGAAAAATCATCAAGAATTTTATTTTACATGGATCAATAATGTCCTTGGAATTAACAGTCAAGAAAGTCAATGATGTATTACTTATGCATAATTTCATTTATGTTGGAAACATTATCAGAAGGGACCAGTCCCTAAAGAAAGACATCATCTGCACACAGTAGAGGCCCCATCAGAAGGAGGAAGACCTTCAGTGAGATAGAATGACATAGTGGCTGCAACAAGATGGTGTGTGATCACTTAACATTTCATTGTGTAGCACACCAGCAAGGCATACATTGGGGCTAGCTTGAGGTTAATGAGCAATGAAAGAGAGAAATGGAGAGAAAGCAAAGTGGCAAAAGTCCTACCTTACCAACAATTACTTTAAATATAAATAAATCAACTCTCAAAATAAAAGGTAAAAAATGGCATAGTCCATCACACACCATGTATAAGAGATGTATATTAAATCTAAAGATAAAAAAGTATAAAAGTAAAAGAAAAAATGTTTCATGCAGATGAGAACTTCTGTGGCTATATGCTCTCAGATGATTTATATGATTAGGATCAAAAGACCAGGTTGCTATGGGATAGACAAAATTAAATGAAAAATGAAAATGATCACAGCAGATCCCCATACAAAGAATAGCTACATCATTGCATAACTGGCAGATTATGACATCAATGCTTTTTGTTTTTAGATGCCTTTGTGTCATCCCCAACCCATTGCGACCCTATGCACATGAGAACAAACACCATCTGGTCCTACACCATTGACGTTATAGTTGAGCCCATTATTGCTGGCACCTGTGGATCCATCTCATCAATAATCTTCCTCATTGTTGGTGCATTTCTGCATAACTCAGCAGGATGTCCTTCTTGAGGGTCTGGTCTCTCTTGATAATGTGCTTCAAGTGTGTAAGATGACATCCCAGTATCCTCCCTTCTACCAAACATCCAGACTGTGCCTCTCCCAAGACAAATTTGTGTGTCCATGTACTTTCGATATTCTTTGCCAGCACTTTAATTCATGTGCATCAATGCTTCTTCAGTGTTCCTTATTTGGTGTTCAATTGTCATCAGTATATGAGGTGAGAGAAAATGCCATGGATTAGGGCAAGTGACCCTTAATCCTCAAAGTAACTTCCTTTCTTTCCAATACCGAAGAGTTCTTGGACAGAAGATTTATCCGGTGCAAAGTATCTTTTGGTCTCTAGCTGCTGCTTCCATGAACATTGACTGTGGGTACAAGCAACATAAAATTCTTGTCAATTTCCAGCTTGTCTCCATTGAGCATGATGGTACTTATGAGACCAGTTGTGAGATATGGAAGGGTGTGATCCTTGATCTTCATGACCAAGTGCATCAAGTCCTCTTCATGTTCAGCAAGCAAAGTTGTGTCAACTACATATCACAGATTGTTAATAAGCCTTCTTTAAACCCCAGTGCCAAAATCTTCCTGATAGAGTGCAGTTTCTCTGATGATTTGCTCAGCACACAGATTGAATAACTCTGGTGAGAGGGCACAAGCCTGACGCCCACACCTTTCCTGCAAATAGTGAGCAGTCCCTTGTTCTCCTTGCACAGCTGCCTCTTGCTTGGAGTATAAGTTCCTCATGAGCACAATCAAATGTTCAGGGATCCCCATTCTTCTCCTGACTAACTTTGGTTTGGTATGTCCCATATTGCTGAGTGCTTTTCCATATTCAATAAAACACAAGTTTATGTTTTTCTGGGATTCCATGTTTCAGTCATGATCCATCTAATAACAAAAATGATGTTCCTTGTTCCACTTCCTGAGGAATAGGATATATATATATATATATATATATATATATAAAATTTCAGATAGCTCTTTGTCAATGTATTGCTGCAACTGTTGTTGAATGATCTTTAGCAAATATTTACTTGCATGTGATAGTAATTATATTGTTTAATAATTTCTGAATTCCATTGGATCACTTTTCTTTTGAGTGGGTACAAATATGGATCTTTTCCAGTTAGTTGGTCAGATAACTGTCTTCCAAATTTCTTGGCATAGACTAATAAACACTTCATCTGCTTGTTGAAATGGTAGAATTTCAACTAGGATTCTGTCAGTTCTTGTAATGTTGTTTTGTTTTGTTTTGTTTTTTTTGCCAAAGGGGATGTTAATTACTACCAAACCACTCAGAATCTCGGCTGGGCTAAGATGACACATAACTTTCATTGTTACAGCCAGTGTTATTCTAGCCTCGTACTTGAAGATACATTACTGCAGACATATGTCATCTGTGCACAATATCGTCTGACAATAAAATTTTTTTACTATTGTGGTAAGGGGGAGGAGATATAGTAAAATTAGATATGTGCCACTGTCATGTAATGTGATCAAACTCATTGACACTCAGTTAATTTCAACTTATCAGAATGCTATAGGATGAAGTAGAAAGCCCCTACAGACTTTCTGAGACTATAAATCTTTACAGAAGTAGACAGCCAGGTGTTCTTTAAATTGGCTATCTATCTCCCATGGGCCACCTAAGAAAATCAAACAGCAGACCTTTGGGTTCACTGCCAACTTCTTCAACCTCTATGCCAACAGAGTGTCTTACAATGTGTCAGGGAAAGATATCTATGATACTATTGAGGGACAACAGAGAGCTTCAGATCATTTCTTCTTTGGTTTTCCAAAGGAGACGTCTGTTTGTATGGAAGAACTGCATGCTATGTCAAACACTCAGTGAAGTGAGCCCGAACCCATAATACCTATAAGTACAAGGGCAGGAGACCTGCATGCAGATTTGTGACAGTGGAACTTTCTGACTGATAAGCTCATTAGTCTTGTTCCTGGAGAGCTTTGTGAACCCAGCAATAGGCTGGAGGCATGGGGAAGGTTGCCTTGCCTAAAGCCCTGGAGGAAAAAATAATGCTGCAGACTTGAGGCCTATGGCTTGCTTTTTCAGAAAACCTTAGCTTTTGCTCATTAGTGATTCAGGGCAGTCCCTTTTACTTTGAGAGGACTGACTGTGGGTGTCAATCACATCTCATCTACAGAATGCCTTCACAGCAACACCCAGATTAGTGTTTGCTCAATAACTGGGGAGCCTAGTCAAGTTCAGAGAGAGAGAGAGAGAGAGAGAGAGCTTTACCACCTCAAAAATTTTCTCAATTATTAGAAAGTTCCCAGCCTCAGGACATTCCTTCAAAGAAATCACATCCCTATTTTACATCATTAGGTAGCAATGGTGGTTTAGAGTTGTTATTTTCCTTGCTTAGGGACCCTGGTGGCAAAGGAGAGAAGCTGTCAGTCATTAACCGAAAGGTTGGATGCATGAACCCAGCAGTCGCTTTGTAGGAGAAAAACTCTGAGGACCTGCTGCCCTGGACAATTCTAATCTAACCAACGGGATGCAGCTTTTCTTTGAATCAGAATCTGTTCACTAACAATGAGTCAGGTTCTCCCTGCATGCTTAAGTTGGCTTTTGTTTGCTACATTTTGTTGTTTTTAACATGTTACATTTCCTGACAGATTTCCTCCCCCACATTTTTTCCTCAGGGATCATCGTTGTTGTCATAATCTGCATTTATAACAAAATGCCCTCTGGTTTTCAAAGCTACTTTAGAGTTCTTTGTGAGTAGGTTGCATTTTCAAAACATCCTTTTTAACGCCCCTGTCAGGTGATATTTTATTTGCTTAAACTAATGGCACACTTTAACAATTAATCAACAAAGGACACATCACCAAAGAGTCTCACATAGTTGTTGCTGTTTGGCATTGTCTGGGGATTTTGTCATCCTCACAATGGTTGTCATGTCCCAGCTTATATTGCAGCCTCTGTGTCCATCTAACTTGTGAAGGGACTTCTGATTTTTTGGTTTTATGATTTGCAAAGGAAGATGACTTTTTCTAGGGGCGGTCTCTCCTGATAACATGTCTAAAATCCATGAGATGCGATCTTGCCAGGCTTGCTTCTAAGGAGCAGGCTGGCTACGCCATTTTTAAGACCTATTTGTTCTTTAGCAAGTCCATGCCACCAAGATCCTTCACCAGCATCACCATTCAAATGCATTTATTCTTACTTGGTCTTATTGATTTTATGTCTAACTTTCACATGCATAGAAGTGGACTGAAAATACTATGGGTTGGGTGGGGCACATCTTAGTCCTCAAAGTAGTATACTTCCTTTTCCACACTTGAAAAAGCTTCTGGGCAGCAGATTTACCCAAAGCAGCATGTCCTTTGTTCTCTTAACAGCTGCTTCCATGAGCCTTGAGTGTGGACACAAGTAAGAGGACATCCTTGACAACTTTGCCTTACCTTTTTCTCCATTTGTCATGATGGGACCTATTGGTTCAGTTGTGAGGATTTTTGTTCTCTTGACTTTGACTTGTATCCATATTGAAGGCTGCAATCCTTGATCTTCATCAGCAAAGGTTTCAAGTTCACCTCAACTTCAGCAAGTCAGGTTGTATCATCTGTATATTGAAGGATTTTAAGAAGCATTCCTCCAATCCCAGCATAGTCTTCTTCCTGTAATCCAGTGTCTCATGACTTGCTCAGCATACAGATTTAATAAGTATGATGAGAGGATGTAAGTCTGCCTCACACCTTTCCTGATTTTAAACTTCCTGATGAAGCTTTTGATCTATGTATAGATTCTGCATATGCACAATGAAGGGTTCTCAAGGTTATCCATAAATTTTGATGATCCACATGGTCACATACCTTTACATAGTAAAAAAAAACAAGTAAACAAAATGAGAGGTCATAAAAAATCTATTCTATAGCAAGTGGTAGTGATTTGAAATGTACTGCCATATGCCATTTTGAATCAGAAAGATCATCTGGTTTACTATGTCATGGTTGAATGACTCAAGAGAAGTGCCATTGTATTTATAGTCAAAAAGGACATTTCAAAATATCTCTTGAGTCCAGGAGTGCTAGGGGCATAGTAATTATGCCTGAGCTGCAAACCTCAAAATTGGCAACCATAAACCGCCAATGGATCTGCCTGGAAAAGATGGGGACTTTCTTCTCCCACAAAGAGAGTCTTAGAACCTTTTAGGGGCAGTTCTACTCTGTCCTATAAGGATGCTATGAGTCAGTATCAACTCAATGACCGTGAGTTTAGTTTGGGTTTTGCTTCTCTAAAGGTACAGTGTTCTCTCTGTGATGGGATAATATCTATTCTTCCCATACATGGAAATCCTGTCAAAGCACTGGACTTGTGTACCAGCCACTTAGCTAGTGACAAAGAATTTAATCAGATTAAGAATTTATCAAAGCCTTCAGAAAGAAATTGATAAAATAAGCAATCAATATACATTGATAGTTTTGGGGTTTGGAATGTGAGTGTTGGAAATAATAAGGAAGAAAAGATAAAAAAAAATGTGACCTTGGTGATAGAAATGACACTGAAGATCTTATTATAGAATTTTCAATACTAGCTCCTTCTTCATTGCAAATACTTTTTTAAACACAAAAGGCTTCTCCAAATGGCCTACAAGGCAGTCAAATTGACTTAGTCTGTGGGAAGAGATGGTAAAGAAGCTCAATATCTGCAACTATTAAGGCCAGACGCCAACTGGGAAACATACCATCAATTGCTCACATGATATTTCAGGAAGGACCTGAGGAAAATGGACCGTAGTCCACAAGAGTCAAACGAGGACCCTGAGGACATCCCACTTGAATTTTGGGAATATTTCCAAAGCAGAGTGGATGCAAAGAGACCCGATAAGAGAAGTGTGTCATCAAGAACATCAGAAGGACAAAAGCCAAAGATCATTAAAAAGACAGGAAAGAATGAGAAGGTCAAGGTGGACATCAAAAGAGGCTCTGATAGTTACTGATTTCCCTAAAGTAGATAAGGTAAATGGAAGAAAGTATGAGGTAAGGAAGCTCAACAGAAAATTTCAAAGAGCAACTCAAGGAGATAAAGTCAGCTATTTTAATGAAATATACAAAGACCTAGGATTAAAAATCAAAAAAGAACACATGCAGCATGTCTTAGATGGAAAAAATCTACGAAAAATTTGAGCCTCGAGTTTCAGTATTAAAATGTGCTCTTGGTAAAATATTGAATGATGATGCAGGAAGCATCAAAAGAAGATGGAAAGACTACCCAAAAACACATTAGCAGAAAGAACTACTGTATTTATTGGACCATAAGGTACACTTTTATTCCCCCAGAAATGGGGGAAATGAGGGTGTGTCTTATGGTCTGAAGGTGTGGTACTCCAGAATATTTGTTTGTAATTCCATGTGCCAGCTTACTGTCCATTACTGTTTGCATGCTTCCGATTGCTGTGTGTTTGGGGAAAGTGTCCCCTCCTGGAGTTTCAATGTCAGTCAGGTCACATGATCAGCACAGTGCATGCCTCCCTTCATCTATTAATGAAAATGATGATAGTTCTTGACACCACTGTTGACTTCATGCTGTTAAATATTACCATATTTTGCTTTATTTTAATAAATATTTTAGTAGACTGGTACTATTTGGTTCAGCTTATTTTTCTTGTTTTCCTGCTCTAAAAACTGTGTGCATTTTATGGTCAGGTGTGTCTTATGGTCCAAAAAATATGGTGGTCCACATTCAATCACATCAAGAGGTAGCATATGAACAAGAACATTCAATAGTAGGGAAGGAAGAAATCCAAGGTACTGTGAAAGCATTAATCAACAACAAACCTGGGCATCGCATTGATTCTAAGCCTTTGGGCTAAAATGACGTGAAGACATTGATGGAATACCAATTGAAATGTTTCAATAAGTCCTAGAAACCCACACTCTTCTATGCCTAGACATTTGGAAGAAAGCTATCTAACCAGTTGACTAGATGAGATCCACTCCAGAGAAAGTTAGTCCCACAGGATGCACAAAATAATAGTATATGCAAGTAAATTTTTGCTGGAGATAATTCAACAATGGTAGCAGCAGTAGATTGATAGGGAACTACAAGAGACTGAGGCCAGATCCAGAAGAGAATATGGAAAAGAGACATCATTACTAATGTCAAATGAAACTTGCCTGAATGTGGAGAATCCCCAAGAGATGTTTACTTGTGTTTTCTTGGTGATGCCAAGGCATGTGCTTGCATGGGCTCTAAGAACCTACAGATCACCTGAGAAGAGTAGGAATTCCAGAACGTTTCACTATTTCATACTGAATCTGTTCATGGCCGAAAGGCAGCTGTACCAAAAGAATGGGGGATTCTGTGTGGTTTGAAATCCAGTTTGCTATGTGTCAGCATCTTATGCTCTCATCATACTTTCGTAGTTTGTATACTGAGAAAACAATACCAGAAGTTTGATTATAGGCAGAAGAATGAGTCATTAAGTTAGGAGGATGGCTTATTAAAACCTGTAGAAGCAGATGACACAACCTTGCTAACTGAAAGTGAGGAGAACTTGAAGTATTTGCTGATGAAGGTCAAGAATTACAGCCTTCCATAACTCAATAAGAAGAAATTGCAAATCCCCGCACCTGGATCAATGAGTCACCTCATGATAAGCAGAGAAAGGATTGAAACTGTCAAGCATTTTGTCTTGCTTGGATCCACAATCAATGCTTTCTGAAGCAGCAGTCAAGAGAACCAAGAATGCATTGCATTGCATAAATCTTCTTCCCACAACCTCTTTAACGTGTTGACAATTGAGGATATTATTTTGAGAACTGAGATGTGCCTGATGCAGAGTATTCTCAATCACCTCATGTACATGTGAAAATTTGATGTTGTGTAAGCAAGAGTTAAGAATCAAGACATTTGGAAAATACTGAATATACTATGGACTTCCAACAGGACAAACCAACTACCTTACAAGAAGTATGACCACTACCCTCCTTAGAAACTAGGGTAGCTTGCCGTGTCTTTCATACTTTAGATGAGTTCCAGGAAATCCCAGTCCTTAAAGAAGACATCTTGCTTGATAAAGTAGAGGGAAATCCAAAAGGATGGAGACCCTCAACAAGAGGAATTGAGATAGTGGCCCAAAGCATGGTCTCAGAAATAAGAACCACTGTGAGACGGCACAGGACCAGGCAGTGTGTGGCTCTCTTGTGCATTGGGTTGCTGGGGGGTGGAACCAACTCGATGGAGCCTAACAACAGCAATCTATATGGTATCTCCTGTTTCAGCCAAAAGCCATCTGAAATCAGCAATGATATTCCTAGTCCCAAATCCTCTTGTGAATCAGCGGTTCAATGTGAGAAGGACGGAAAAGCCAACTCTTGCAACAATTGAGCCTCAGGACATGTTACAGTTGCAGGAACCCGACGGGGGAGTTCTACTCTGTCCTACAGCATTGCTGTAAGTTGAAATTGACTTAATGGATTTAGTCTTGCTTTATAATGTTCCATACGTGCGTTGGTTTCACATGTGGAGTGGTTTCATGAGGCACTTCCAACTCATAGCAAACTCATGTGTGAGAACTACCACCATAGGTTTTCCTAGGTCTTAGTAGTGTAATACCAAGCCATAGTCTTTTTTTCCCCCTTAACCCGCACCCTAATCCATAGTCTTTTCAATTGTTTCAAATACATGTGAAAGTTGGACATTGAAGAAGGAAGACCGAGGAAAAATGGATGAGTTTGAATCGTGATGTTGGCGAAGAATATTGAAAGTATCCTGGACTCTCACAAGGACACATTTATCTTGGAAGAACCCCAGCAGAAACACATCATTTCTTGGAGACAAGAATGATGAGACTTTGTCTTACACACTTTGGACATGTTGTCAGAAGAGACGAGTCCCTGGAAAAAGACATCATGCGTAGTGAAGTCGAGAGCTAGTGGCCAAGAGGAAGGACTCCCGGGAGATAGAGGGACACAGTGGCGGTCTCAATGGGCTCCAGCACAAGGACCAGTGCAAAGATAGTGCAAATCCAGGCAGTGTGCGGTTCTGTTGTGCCAAAGGTCACTATGGTGCCTACCAACCATACTGGTGGTGCAGTAGTTAAAGCCTTCTGCCATGAACTGAAAGGTTACTTCAAACATAACAATTGTTCTGTGAGAAAAAGAGGAGGTCGTCTTCTGTGGGCACAGTGGGCGATTCTAGTCTCTCCTTTTTGGCTGCTAGGAATCTGAATTGCCTGCATGGCAGCTAGTTGGATTTGACTAAGTTACATGTGATGCTAAAGGGAAAGTCGGTTTCAGTGTCCTGATGTTCGTTGCTGACATATTTAATACCAAACAGCATCAAACATTTTAATCCTTGCTAGCACTATTTTTCAAAATTAGAAATAATTTTGTATCACTAAAAATCCTGATTCTTAATAAAAGGCCATAAGTATATTTGTGAATATACTTATATTATATTATAATATATTTGTGAAATATATTTCACAATTTGATATACTTGAAACTGCAGCTTTATAAAAGAAAATGTTGCTTTTGATTTGAATAAACAATTATTTCAAGCAGGGTGGGGGGGGAAGGACATAATTTATTATTGAGGTATTGAGTATTATTGAGTATTGAGGTAATCTTATATTTGAATACTAGGTAACCAAAATGAAAACCTGTCTCCAAGTCTATTTCACAGGGACCCTACAGAACTGAATAGAACCAGCCCAATGGATTATGTCGACTCTTATCTTTGGGAGAGAAGACTGTCACATCTCTCCCATACTGCTGGTGGTTTCAACCACCAAAATTCCTGCCTTCAAGTCGATTGAATGAGACTCAAAGCAAAGCAAGTGGAAATGCCCCTGTGAGTCTCCAAGGTTAAACATTTAGGAGAGCACACAGCCTCATCTTTTTCTCATGGAGCAGCTGGTAGGTTTGAACTACTAATCTTTGAATTAGCAGTAATTCACTATATCACTAGGTTCCTTAGAAAATGGGGAGAAAAGCTTTTTTCTTTAATTCTTTACTATTTTAAACAAGCTCCAATAGTGACATTTAAATAAAAATAATATTGTAGAGTTAACATACAGACGTTTTCTGTAAGAGCATTATTGTCTGTTTAAAAGTTTATTATAGATAAATCTTACCTGTTCTTTACCATGTAGGAAACGCACTCACTTCTTAGATACAGCTGAGCTGTCAAATTAACCTCCCATTTCCCTCTGACTCTGCTCCCACTGGTACGAGCATTGCACTCAGTTTCCTTCTTGTAACAGGAATGAAAATGATTCACAGCTGCCGTGCCCGTCCAATACTCGCAACAATAGCCAGGTTTAACAATGGAGTCAGAAATTCAGTCTGAACCCCTTGCCTTGGCCTTTTTCTCTTTAATTATTATTTTCCCCTTTTATTTGCTTATTTTGAAGAACTTATTTCGCAGAAAGAAAATAAATTATTTTGAAAGAAGTTCATATAATGAATGATAAACTTTTGAGCGCCTGCTGAGGATTCCATTATTTCCTTCGTGTTAAGTAACCTTTCTTCTACATTCAGCATTTCACAATCCATGGGCCAAAATAAAAACTTGGTAGCTCTTGGTTCCCACACTTTGTTCTTTTCCTCTATTCTTTTCCTCCTACTTAGTTTGCCATCTCATCTATCCCGTGCCCCACTCCCTTCTCTTCTTCCTGCCCCTGTTCTTAATTTTCAACTTCTTTACAGTCTTCCAGGAATTTTATCTTTCGAACTCCGGAGATCTCTGGGAGTGTGGGTCAGCTAGCTCTCTCGGGGACAGGGAAAGTCTTCTTTGTAATCAGTCTGTTTGGAGCAAGGCAGAAAACGCTGGCACTTTCCCAGCATGAACATTGCTTCCTCGCTTGAGTCAGAAGAATTGTTTCCAGATCTCACATTCCAAATAAACATAAAATTAATATTTTGATTACTTAAATCATTCAGCAAGAGATAATACATCTCAGTGAATAACAAATGCCTTCGTAAAGAGTTGAGCTTTAATCTTAAAAATTAAGAACTCAAAAGTATCGAGTTTCTTAGCGGTTTAGAAAATATGGAGCAAGCCTGTAGAAGACAGAACTTCAGGAAAAGTTGGCCCTCCAGCTGATGCAGAGAGCCAAGCCAGACAGTTTGGGTCAAAAGTAAAACTTTTGCCCATTGTTTAAATATTAGAAGCTGTCCACAGCTGCAGATGATTTATACTCGATCTGTTCTAAGAATACAGTGCTCAGTATGACTTTGTCTAATTATCTACCCCCTTTGGCTGCCTCTGCTGACCAGCTTTTTGGGATTCTTGCCAGTTTTCCATCTCACCTTGTACTGACCACAAGAGAAAGATTCCAGTAACATAAATTCATTTAAATGAACAAATGCTCATTCCAACGAATGGTACGAGGTTTTATATGCTGCTTTGATAGCTGAGCCAAGGTGTTCAAATTTGGGGCCAAGAACTCTTGGTTTTTGGGTTGATATCCTGGGAGAAGAATGTGACTCTGCTCCCCATTACACTTGATCCAACACTTTGTACCATTAATCCCTAACCTTGGAAATGTACAAAACAGAAACAATGAAGATCAGATCGTGGTGAAGCAAGAATTCTAAAATGTCAGAAGCCCAGAGTTCCACTCACCTTAAGAAGCTCTGACTGGATGTTTAAAAATGAAGCATCTTGAGAATTCTTCCTCCTCCACGTTGAGGGTATACCTGACTCAGGACACAAGTTACAAGTTCAGCATTAGGGAGCACCTTTGTTTCTTATGAACAAATTCATCTCCTAGAGGACCTCCCCTTGAACCTGGCATTCATGGATGTCACAGAGTTAGTTCTTCAAGAAAACTAAGCAACTTGCTTATTCTTGCTAATTCAAGAAAACTTAGCAACTTCCAGATTGAAATTTTGAATTCTTGTGATAATCATCCAAATGTATTCAGGGCCAGAGGTTTTCAAGGCTCCAAGGTCATGGTCTTTCCGTGACACCTTTGAAGTTCTCTGGGGCAAGGGCTCAACCTCCATGTTTTTTATATGCTTGTTCCATGTGACTTGACATAAAGCAACTTTTGTTACCTAAATAGAAGTTACCTAAATCCCAAGCTCAATGGCTCAGTTAGGGACTCTGCTGTTCAGTTTGCTGGTTCTGACTTACTGGTCATTGTGCAGGGAAAATTCTATGGGAGAGCCTCTCCTCCACCCCCAGGATCCTGATGAGTGAGCCTCCCTTTCATGGCAATGTATTTATTGTTTTTTCCTACCCTTGACCCAATTCCACACAACTACCAATCCCGCCAGGGGTCCCTGAGTGGCAGAATCAACTTGGCTGCTAACAAAAGGTTGGCAGTTCAAACCCTTCCAATAGAACAATGGAAGAAAGTCCTGGTGGCCTATTCTATACATAGATATCCAGGGGAAAAAATCCATGCTGCAATTTTATTCAGCTTCACCTGGAGGTCAAGGCGTCAGAATCAACTTGACAACAATGGATTTATTTCTTTTGTCTTATTCTTCCCACAAACCATAGCCATAGCTAACTAACTTGTTTCATTCAAGCATTTTTTTCTCATTAATTGACATCATATAGGAAAGGATTCCATATCAGTAACTCAAAGAAATATACTTGATTACAGCTTTAAGAAACAAAGGGTTCCAGGGGACCCAAAGAGGTAAGCACTCAAATCCTTAGTGTTTGGTGGTTCAAATCTACCCAGCAACTTGAAGGACAGACATAGAATCAGCCTGTGAAGGGCACAGCCAGGAAAATCCAATGTGACTGTTGTACTCAGCACAGACAGGGTTGCAGGAGTTGGAATCCCCTTGACAGCAACTCACAATGATGACAGTAAGGAACAAAGTCTTCCTTTCCAAAATAGATCAGCAACATAAAAATCTGAACTTTGCAATGTTCTTTCCAAACATTTACATGTGGATTTACCATGTGCTTTCTTATTTATTGACATATTAATCATTTCATTGGGGGCTTCTTTTCACAATCCAGACATGCGTACACTGTGTCAAGCATGTTTGTACATTTGTTTCCATCATCATTTTCAAAATATTTTCTTTGCAGTTAAGCCCTTGGTATCAGCTCATTTCTCCCTCTCCCATCTTCCCTCCCTCATTAATCCTTGATAATTTATTTAAAATTGTTTCATGTCTTATGACAACCACTGTCTCCCTTCACCCACTTTTCTGTTGTCCATCCCCTTGAGAGAGGGTGTGTAGATCATTGTGGTTTTTTCTGCATAGAAATCCATGATATGGCAATGTTAAAACACACAGACCCTTTCTCCTGTAAAGGACATATAGATTATTGTCATTTCAGTTCTACTACAAGCAAAAACTACCACAGCCATTCTTCAGAATGTGTTCTATGGCACAAATGCAGAAATTCCTCTAAATTTCTAATGGTCTATGGATCTCAGAATTATTGAGTAATATCAAATTGCTCCAAAATAATGGTAACAATTTACATCCACCAACTGTGTATAAAACCCCTGCCATTATTCTGTATCAACATTTAGTGCTGTCAAATTTCCAATGATTGAAACTATGGCTGAATTTTAATAGTAACACATTAATCACTATTTTCCTTCTTGGCTAAAGGCTTTGTATGTCTTGTTTCAGAAATCCCATGCTGAAGTCATAAGGATATTCTATCCTTTATCTACTAATGCTTTATTAATTTTTATTTTATGTGTATGCCAATAATCCATCCACAATTTTTTTAAGATGTGAGGAATTGGTCCAATTTAATTTTGTTCCCTTGTGGTTACTTGGCTCACTCTGATTTTTATACACACACAGACACACCCACACCCGCATACACCCACACACTGCTTCACAGTAATAGAGGTAAATTGTAATATTTACCAGAAATTTCTTTTACTTAAAAGCACTAACTGGTTATCACTTACTTATCCTATAAAGTTTCATATATCGCTGGCTGCAACATCAGCTCTTAGCATATTTTCAAGTTTTCCGTATTACAGACATACTTAATGACTTCTCTTTCCCGCCAACACTATGCCCCTTCTCAGTGGATTTCCCAGTCACTGGCCTGGTCCTCGATAGTCCTCAGAAATATCTCTACGTTTGAGCCTGTGCTACACTCCCTGCACTGATGCATCTCTTTGAGGCTCTTCCTCAGTTTTTTTTCTCACCTTTCGTTTTTCCAAGCATGGCATCCTTCACGAGGGGCTGGTCCTTCTTGATGACATGTCCAACATGCGTGAGCCATGAGATGAAGTCTTGCTATCCTGATTTTGGAAAGCCAGCCTGGCTGTGCTTCTAAGATCCTCTCTATTCCCTGGCATCACATGCTTCTCTTTAGAGCACTGGAGACTCAATTATATTTTTAGCATGTGGCTATTAAGTAAAAGTGAAACCAGTTCATTAATAAACAACAGGAAGAGTCAGGGAAAATGGCAGCCAGATCCAGCTCACCCTCGGGACTCTATGCAGATTGATGAGTTGGGCAGATTTGGGGGCCAAGTAGGGGTATCAAATTTGTCTGTGGATTCCCAAGACAATTCAGAGCACTTCTCTGAACCAGAAGCTGACTTCCACCCCACCAGCAGCACTCCTTGCGGACGTGGTTTCCTTTGTGACACTCTGGGTGCCTGCTCTGCTAGGACCCACAACACAAGGCAGCTAGGCTTGGAAGAAAACTTCCCTAGCTGAATGAATGAAAACAAACAACCATCCAGGAGGCCAAAAGAACACCAACTAGACTGAATCCCAAGGAGTCACCAAGACATATAGTTGTCACACTATTAACTAGGAGGAAAAGGAGAAAATTATGAGAGCAGCTGGGGAAAAACTGGCAATCACATATAAAAGCAAGCAGATACAAATATGCTCAGACCTATTAATGGAAACTATGAAGAAAAAAGAGAGAATGGAACAGCATATTTTGAAAATTTCAGGAAAACAATGCAAACCCAAGAATATTCTATCCAACCAAATTATCTATCAAAATCATCTATTGATGAAGAAGTGTCTTTCTAGACAAGGAAAATCTCAAAGAATATGTTAAAAGGAACTCAGTCCTACAAAAGATCCTCACTGACCCATTGGGGGCAGCAACCAAGCACATACAACAGACTGCTCCACAGAATGACTCTACTCAGACACCATCAAAGGGATAACAGCCTCCAAGAAAGATAACTCTGGCTCAATGATGGAAGGAAGGTGAGAATGAACCACAAACACACAAAGGCACAAGCCACAAAAAAGAAAAGGAGGTAGTAAAACATCTACCACAAGAGGAATAAAGTGACATCACAGAGTGCACAGATAGAATGAATATCAATGAAATGAACTCAGGACTTAAGAGATACAGATTAACAAACTGGTTTAGAAAACACAACCCCTCAATCTGCTGCCTTGAGGAGACACATCTCAAGATTACAGGCAAAAATAGGCTGAAAATCAAAGACTAGAGAAAAACATACCAAACAAACAGCAATTCAAAAAAACAGAGGTCACAATCCTAATCTCAGAAAAAATTGACCTCAAAGTGCAAACCATAAAAAGAGATAAAGAGGGACACTATGTCATGCTCAAGGGAATGATAGAGAAAGAACCACTAAGTTATCTAAACATTTATGCTCTGAACAAGCATTCAGTGCAATATGTTAATCAAACACTCCAAAAGATGAGAAAGGGAATCACAGTCTCAACAATTATAGTAGGTGACTTTAATACACTGCTCCCTGAGAAATAGAGATCACTGGGAAAGAAACTCAACAAGGAGACTAAAAATCTATACACTACAATTAGACAATTTGACCTGATAGATACCTACAGAGTTATCCACCCAAATACAAAAAAAAATCACATTTTTTCAAGCCCACACAGCACATATTTGAAGATAGATCACATGTTAGAGCATAAGTTGAATCTACATAAATTTAAGCACATTGATATCATACAGACCTCTCTCTCTGATCACTGTTTCATAAGATTGGAAATCAACAAAAGAAAGACAAAGAAAACAAAGGCAAACAACTGGAGGATGAATAACTCTTGCAAAAGGAGTGTCTCCTGGTCCAGATCAGAGATGAAATTAGGAAATTTCTAGAGGCCAATGAGAATGCGAACACAACATAACAAAACGTATGGGGACACAGCAAAGACAGTCATCAAAGGAAATTTCATAGCCCTACAGACACACATCAAAGAGGAGAGACTTGTGATTGACGTACTGGCACAAAACCTACAGCAACTAGAGCTGAGTCAACAAGGCAACTCAATTAATAGCAAAAGAAAAGAAATAATAAAAATTACGTCTGAGATTTAGGAGAGGAAAAATAAAACTATGGGAAAAATTGATGTAACTAAAAGTTGTTTCTTCAAAATGATAAATCAAATTGACAAATCGCTCAGGAATTTAACCAAAGAAGAGAGGGGGCACATTCCATTAGTAAGGATGAGGTATGATGGGGGGGGAGAGCACGCGCGCACGGGCACATTACAATTTACCCTACTGAAATCAAAAGGATTTACACAGTACTATGAAGGACTGTACTCCAATGAATTCAACAACTTGGAAGACATGGACAAAGTCTTGGAAAAACAATCCCTCCCTAGGCTATCCCTGATGGCCATAAAGAACCTCAAAAAACCCCTCATATCTATAGAAGAAATAGACAAGGTTATCAAGGGATTACCAACAACAACAACAAAAAAATCCCCTGCACCAGATGGGTTTACTGGAGTATTCTACCAAGCATTTATGGAAGAACTGACACCAATCCCACATAAACTCTTCCAGAACATAGAAAAATATGGAAAACTCCCAAATTCCTTCTACAAAACTAGTATAACTCTTATACTTAAACCAGGCAAGGATCCCACAAGAATTGAGAATTACAGACCAATTTCCCTAATGAATACCAATGCACACATCCTAAACAAAGTACTAGCCAACAGAATACAAAAGTATAGAAAACACATAATTCACCATAACCAAGTAGGATGTATAAAAGGGATGCAGAGATAATTCAACATACAAAGACCATTAGTATTATTCACCCAATTGAAATGGGAAAAAAAACAAACATAAGAATCACATGATAATATTGATAGATGCAGAAAAATCATTTGACAAGATCCAACACTCATTCCTATTGTAGATGCTCAAGAAGATAGGAATGAAAGGAAAATTCCTTGTTATAATACATACTATATATGATAAACCAACAGCTAAGGTGGTAGTCAATGGAGAAAAGATGAGATCCATTCTTCTGGAAAAGGGGACTAGGCAAGGATGCCCCTTGTCTCCACTTCTATTTAACATCATACTGGAGGTCCTACTAGCAATAAAAGGGACAGAGAGGACATCAAAGGTATTCATCTGAGGAAGGAAGAAGTGAATCTATCATTATTTACAGATGATATGACTTTATGTATGGCAAATCCTGATAGTTCCATGAGAGGAGACCTGGTAGGAATAAACATTGAACAAGACCACAGAACAGGGGATCAAAAAGGAGGTATCCTTCACAATAGCTAAACACAAATTGAAATATTGAAGGATATATCTGACTAAAAAGCAAAAGACCTATATGAGAAAAACTATAAAACACTATTAAAAGAAACCAAAGGTGACCTAAAGAAATCAAAGAATATCCATGCTCATGGATCAGTAGACTCAATGTTGTAAAGATGTCAGTTCTACCGAAGGTACTATATAAGTTAAATCCTATCCCAGTACAACTTCCAGTGGCTTTCTTCAAAGAATTGGAAAAGCATATTATCAAATTCATATGGAGAGGGAAGAAACCAAGAATTAGCAGAGAACGCCTCAAGAAGAAACACAAAGTTGGGGGGCTTGTTTTACCCGACTTTCGCACCTACAATACGGCCACAGTGGTCAAAACTGTATGGTGTTGGTATAATGATAGATATTCAGAGCAATGGAAAAGGATTGAACCCCAAAAATATAATCATCGGCATACAAATAATT
Organism: Nesogale talazaci; assembly: GCA_004026705.1. Classification (NCBI taxonomy): domain Eukaryota; kingdom Metazoa; phylum Chordata; class Mammalia; order Afrosoricida; family Tenrecidae; genus Nesogale; species Nesogale talazaci. Next base: position 120,181 of record PVJH01004407.1, read on the forward strand.
GATCTTCGATAAAGGCCCCAAAAATATCAAATGAAAAGCAGATGCCCTCTTCAATTTATGGTGCTGAAAATAATGGATACATACCTGCAGAAAAATAAAGCGAAACCAGGCTGAGCCCCAGTGGCATAAGTGGTTGAGTGAGGGACTGTGGCCCGCGGGCTTGGCAGTTCAAATCCAGCGGCGGCTCTCAGGAGCAGCACTGGGTAGCGCCCACAACCACCAGAGGCAGTGATGCCCAACCCCCCCCCCCAAAAAAAATAATACAATAAAGCGAAACCCTCACTTCACTGCATGCACAAGAATAACCTTAAGGTGGACCACAGGCCTAGAGGTACAACTCCAAACATTTAGGACTATCAATGAGGGAATTGGAACAAATCTGAGAACTTTAACTCAGAGAATATATAGGCTATTGGATACAGGGAAGGATACAAACCCAGAGGAGGCACATATTGACCAGTGGGTTATACTAAAGATAAAACACTTGTATACATCAAAATAACTCGCCAAGAAAGTAAACTAAAATCTATGATACTCTGTTAAGTTACAAAAAGAAAAAAATGTCCACTCAGAAAATGGGCAAAGACCTGAACAGAAGTTTATCAAGGGCAGAAATCCAGATGTCCAATAAATATATGAGAAAACATTTCATAGCTCTAGGCATAGAGAATGCAAATTAAAACAACAATGAGATACCACCTAACACCCTCAAAAGTATCCCGATTCAAAAAATGAGAAAGTAACAAGTGTTAGAGGGGTTGCAGAGAGATAAGAACACTTTTCCACTGCTGAAGGATCTCTAAGCATGTACAGCCATTATGGAAATGGGTCTGGTAATATCTAAAACAGTTGGAAATTAAGCTACCATATGATCCAGCAATGCCCCTAGTGGGCATATACCCAAAGGAGGCAAGAAAGAAACCATGGTCAGACAGCTGTGTTCCAGTCTTCACCATGGCACAGTTCACAATTGCAAGGAGTTGGAAACAATCCAAATATTCATCAACAGACATATGGATTCAAAAAACTGATACTTATATGCAATGAAGTATCATGCATCCCTAAAAAACAGTGATAAGCACATGAAGCGCATCGGTGCATGGGAAGAATGGGTGGGAAGTGTACTAAGTGAAGTAAGTCAAACACAACATGAGAAGTACATCATGAGTCCGCTGAAGTAAGCGTTAAAAAAAATCCAAAAGAGGCATAGGAAAGAAGCTACTGTGTACATATGTCCCTGGGGTGAGGTTCAGGTAATATAAAAGGGGCCAGATTAAACCCAGGGATACAAGTAGTAGCCCACAAAAAGGAGGGGAAAGAAAAAGAAGACATGGGTAGATGGGGGAATAGGGACTAACCCAACCAAGAGAGGGTGTTTTTTAAATCTCCACAAGAAAAGAGGGACCAGACTTCAACATGATGCCCCAAGACAACACAACACAATGACATGAGGCAGGATACCAATAGAGAAGCATGAGGGGATGACCCCATTACCACCTACGTGGACAGCACCACCATTGCCTACCCCCCAGAAGAATTCACTTCAGAGGACAGAATTGTAGCTAAAGCTCAAGGAGAGGGACTTGTCTGCTCAGAGCATACTGGAGTCAACAAGAGGGGATGGAAAAGAGAGAGAAGCACATCACGTCCCACCAAGTCCTGAGGACAATATTTTTGCTCAGAGAAGTGAATGCACAGAGAGGACCAAAGGGCCAGTGCCACCATGAGACACAATTTTTCTTACTGACCCATGGCACCACGAGGGACAACACTAGAGACACACGAAGGGAATTGTGTCCTCCCTGAGTTCATCATGCTGAAGTCAGACACTGGGTGTGTGCAACAGAGCAGCAAGGGGAGCAAAGCAATGAAGTCTCCAGGGTATACTAAAAACAGACTGTAGGGCCAGGGTAAGGTGACCCACTAGACACAACAGGAAAATAATCATAAACAATGACGAATAGACCTTGAACTATTTATAGGGTTTATTGTTGTTGATGCTGTTGTCTTTCTGTTGTTGTGGTGGTAGCTATTGTTTTATTGCTTATTGCTCTGTGTCGAGGCCTATTGTTATCACTGCATGTCTATCTGGAAGGGATAGGCAAGATAAATATTCTGGAAGGAAAACAATAGGATGACAGTTCTGGGGGACATGGGAGAGGGGGAGACAGAGGAAAGGCAGTGGGTGCTGACAAACACAGGAACAAGGGAACAACAAGTGACCAAAAATCATTGACAAGAAGGTATAGGAGGTCTGGCAGGGCTGGATGAAGGACAATGTGGTGTGGTGAGAGGAAGTCCTGAAACCCAAATGAAGGGTGAACATGATAGTTGGACAAAAGGAAAGTAAAAAGAAAGAGAGGAAAGGACTAATAGGCAAAATACATTTATATAGCTCTAAACACAGGCAAAAAATATATTTATATATGATGAAGGGGAAATAGATTGAGGTACACATGTTTATAATGTTAAAATTAAGGAAACAGGTGGACAATGAATCTCTCTTCAAGTACGCCCCCAATACAAGAACACTTTATTCTAAAAATTTGGCAGTCTGAGATGCTCACCTTCCCAACATGATCATCAAGACAAAGAAGGTACATAAGCAAATGTGGTGAAGAAAGCTGATGGTGCGTAGCTATCAAATGACATAGTGCCTGGAGTTTTGAAGACTTGAAGATAAACAAGTGGCCATCTAGCTGAAAAACAACGAACCCCACATGGAAGAAGCACACCAACCTGTCCTGACACAATCACTGCAGACAAAGCAGGTGAATAAGTAAATGTGGTGAAGAAAGCTGATGGAGCTGGCTATCAAAGGATATAGGATCTTGGGCCTTAAAGACTTGACGATAAATAAGTGGCCATCTCATCTAGCTGAGAAGCAAGAAAATCCACATGGAAGAAGCACAGCATCCTGGGTGATCGTGAGGTGTTGAGGGGATCAGCTCTCAGGCACCAAAGAACAAAAAATCATTTCATTGTGAATGGGGCAGGGAGTGCAGAGTGGGGATCCAAAGCCCATCTATAGACAACTGGACATTCCCTCACTGAAGACACAAGGGGTGGACAAGGCAGTCAGGGTGCAATGTAGCAACAATGAAACATACAATGTTCCTCTACTTCTAAAATGCTTCCTTCCTCCTCCCCACCTCCCCCACCCCCATCCTGATTCCAGTTCTACCTTACAAATCCAGCTGGATCGGAGGAGGTACACTGGTACAGATAGGATCTGGAAACTGGGAATCCGAAACAGAAGAGCTCCTCAGAAGCCGTGATGAGAAGGGCAATATTGGGAAGGTGGAGGGAAAGTGGGGTAGGAAGGGAGAACAGAGTGCAAGGATCTACATATACCCTCCTCCTTGGGGGACGGACAGCAAAGAAGTGGGTGAAGGGAGATGTTGGAGGATGTGAGATATGAAAAAATAATAATTTACAAGTTGTCAAGGGCTTGTGGGGGTGAGGAGAACAGGGAGGGAGAGGGGAAAATGAGAAGCAGATATCAAGAGCTCAAGTAGAAAGCAAGTGATTTGAGAACAATGTGGGAAACAAATGTACAAAAGTGCTTGACACAATGGATTTATGTGTGGATTGTGATAAGAGTTGTATAAGTCCCCAATAAAAAGATTAAAACAACACATCAGAAGCAATGTTCGATGAGGGGACAGTTGGGGCCATGTCCATTGTAGATTACAGTTAGCATTTAGTGTGTTCTGTTCTAGAATTCACATCAAATTCATATACCATTGACTTATGAAAATCATACTGATGTATCATGTCTCTTCTCTCTCTGAATTCTTCTGTGCTAATTTACATTGGGTGGTAAGGCTTCATTATGCCAATTTCCATGATTTGACTGAAAGCATTATGCAGGTATTATGTCCTTCTGTTAATGTGTTGTTCCTTAATGCAGTGAATATTGAGTGAATTAAACTAGAAAAATATATATATGTAAATATATAAATGAAAGAATGACTCTCTGGCTTTCTGAGTCCTCAAACCTAAACAGTGGTTTGAGTGGCTTAAAAAAAAAAAAGGAGGAAAGAGAAACTGAAATGAACTTGGAGTCTTATGACAAACAAGTTCACGTCAAAAAACAACACACCCCAGAAAAAAATGAAAGAATGAAATATTCTCTGTTAAATGTAGGAGGACAAATTGTATGACATTGGAGCATTAGAGTCAATAAAATTATTTTTTCCTGTATATTTCCCTTGCATTGAACATAGTTAATAAATATCTCTTCATTGTGCTTGTGCTCCTAATTTTTGTTAACTAAGTGGTTTCACTTCCACTTAATATTCACATGCTAAAAAGACAATAAAGTTTCCCATGCTCTAAAGATAAGCAACTAGTACCAGAGAAAGGAGAAGACAAAAGAAATGCAGCCAGGCTGTTCTTCCAAAAACAGGATCGCAAGACTTCATCGCATGTCTCACATACTTTGAACATATCAGCAGGAAGTACCAGCCCCTCAAGAAGGACATCACACCTGGGAAGAAAAATAATCGACACATAAGGGCATGACCCTGAAAGAGATGCCTTGACCCAGTGGTTGAAACAGCAGGCTCAAGTGAAGCACTGTGGTCGAGGATTGCATGAGCTTGATTGCACCAACCAGCAACAACAGCATAAGCCTAAGAATGCATCAAACTTTATAAAGCATAGACAAAGAAAAGACAAAGAAAAGCATCATGACCACATATGTTTAAATACAGAAAGATTATCCTGATGGATGTTCGCCAGCTGTTAGTTCTTCTTATCTGAAAAAGAGCACAGGAATTTGGCAAGACCAAGAAGAGAATTGTTTAGTTCAATATGTGAGTAATGAACCTGGCAAAGACTATCATCAGGGTAGCAACTACTGTCCCCATAGTAATAAAATCCACATGTCCCTGCTGGTTGATGAGTTGAACTTAGAAGCAGGACACTGGCCCCTTTGCTTCATTAAGTAATCAGGAACCAACAACTTCATTGTAAAAATCGGTCTTCTAAAAGCATAAATCCCTCTGGACTTCCAGTGAGGTGCATATGTATAATGATTTCGATGTGATAACTATTTACTATAAATTTGTCTCTTATGTCAACTTGCGTATTTATGATTAACTATCCTCAAATGATCGGAACCACTGCCAACTACAGAAGTGAATGATTGTTTAAGTATTGTCATTTTGTTTCAGGCTAACTATACAGCCAAACAAGATTGTGGTGATTTGAAATTCCCAGTTTAATTATTGATTCAATATACTACAGATAAGTCACTAATAATTCTAAAAGTTGTACACAATTTACCAACACTGAAGTCTCTTTGACTAAAATATTAAATCTTCTGGACTAAAATTTTGTGATCTCATATTATTACTACTACACTAGATATGCTGTTGTAGAGCCAATTTTGCCTTCTCGGGACCCTCCTGAAGACAGCAGAAGTGACCATGGAATTTCTGATCCTTACAGTAGCAGATTGCCTCGTCTCTCTCCCACACGTTGTCTGGTGGGTCTTAACTGCTGACCATTGGGTTAGCAGCTGGGAGCTCAGTTACTATGCCACCAGGATTTTGTAACTAATATCTAATTATTAGCATACTATGGAATTTTGAAACCTCTATGATTTTTCATAAACATAGAAATTTATGAGGTCCTTAGTGTCACACATGTAAATATTTTGGTCATTAGCACATGCATTTCCCAAGATACAATGAATTGCCTGGTTGCTACAGATTAACAACAAAAATAGAGGTGGAGTGCATGTTTTTCTCAGAAGAATGGGT